>VWZX01000314.1:60003-80673 GCA_013399015.1 Galbula dea | reverse complement strand
TCCCTTCCAACCGTAATGATTCTGTGATTCTGTGACTTAGGAGGCTTAGTATATTATTTATAATATAGATTAACACAGTAGGCCATTTCCAAGTGTAAAATGGAAACAGTGAGAAGATACTTCATGGGATTTTCCAAAACAAGTGTCTGTGACTTCCCTATCATGTTGCTGATATATATTGTTACCTACCTTGGAAAGACACTTTGAGGGAAAAGAGACACAATCATTTCAATAATTGTTTAATACACTGTTAAGAATTCAAGTGTTGTTAACAACACTACAGCCTCTATGAAAATTGTTTCCTACTGCAAGCCAGGAAAGCAAAAAAAGCAGAGAAGCTCATAGCACAGTCTTCCCTTGAACTCTCTGCAGAGAGAAAAAGTTCTTGACATCAGCAATGCACTGCTTGGGTGACACACTGCCAAGCAGCCTTGCTCTGCGTGGATTCATTATTTCTTGACTTACACTAGGGTCTCCAGGGCTCTGATCATGAGGGATCCCCAGTGGAGAATATCTAGCTGAGGGCTGCCCAATAAAATTAAAGGGAAATTCAATACCTCCGTCAAATGCAGCAACAGAAAGTTCCTCTGTAAGCCCTGTACTCTTGCTTCAAGCTTTGCAGTCCCTTTTCTTATCTGGAACAATGGGCTGTATATGCAGCCTAAGAACTGAGGGCATCTTAGCAGCCCATTTGCTGTTTTTCTTAGCTGTGTTAGGACAAACCGAGGACTAACTTTCTGTATGAGCCAAATGTATGAATATTTTTGGTCACAGTTCATACAATGCAGAACTGTAAGAGACTTAAGTAGGCATAGATACTACTTTTATTAAAGGATTCTACACCTGAACATCATTATAAACTTATAAAACCAAAACCACATTTCTTTTACTTGACATATTACAGTACATATTACCTTCAGTTTCTACAGCCCAGTTCTACATTTTGTTTTATGAAATGCCATTTACTGACATTACTCAACACTTTCCAACTTAATATAGTACCAGCTTGAGTCTGCATTCACCTTCTTTCAATTCTCCATGAAAGAGCAGAAAATGTGCAGCAGAAGTCAAATCCCTTAAGAGCCATCAATATTAATCATCTCTCCTGAAATTTTGTGATAATATTGTGCAAATAGCTCTCATGATGTATATAAGAGAAGGTTATATACATTCTTGTATATAACTTGAGTGACTAGTTTACCAGAGTATGGTATTGCATTTTAACTAAACATCTTGAGAATGCTGCTACTTTATACATGTGCAATAAGAAGATCTCAACATGTCCTATGTCTTGTGCTACCTCAACTTGACTGAACTGAACACCTGTACCTATGGTTAAAACATCCTTTCTAAAGGGCCTATATCTGAAAACATACAGAAAGGCATCACAAAGGCAACATAACCACACTTGAATTTATGTTATTAGATGCTTCATATTTTAGATGGTAAACTTGGCATAAATGGTTAAACAATCTATTAATCCGATTCTCCCAAGCAAGTCCCTGAACAGAACAAACTCTGTGCACCTGAAGTTCAGAGTTGTGATCCTGCTTTTTGGGGTTTTTTTCCTTTCTTTCAGGATCCTGAATTCCATTATCTCATGGTCCCTGCACCCAAGGTTGACCCTGACTTTCACATCCTCAACCAGGTCTTCTTTGTTAGTAAGTATGAGGTTCAGCAGAACGGAGCTTTTTGCAAAGAGGGGAGTTTTTTGGCTCTTTGATTAATTCTGTCAGGAAATTGTCATCAGATAAGTCTAGAAATTTCCTGATTCACTCATGCTTGCTGTGCTGCCCCTTCCAGCAGTTATCAGTGTGATACAAGTATCTCATGAGGGTGAAGACCTGTGAATATGAGGCCTCTTCCCATCTTTGAAGGAGGCCTCAACTACTTCTTCCTGATCAGGAAAAGATACATGCTCCAGCCTTCAAGAACAAATCGATTCCTATTTATGAAGCTGATAGTTCCTACAGAAAGAAGCTGAGTCTTTTCACACTTTCAGAGTCTGTGGATGAACATTTGGAGACAAACAAATACTTCTTGGCTTAAAGCAATAGTATCTGAGTCCTGGACTTGTTTGCCTTTTGCCATTGTAAGACTGTGAATTCTAATATGAGATACAGTCAGGGACATTCACAGAATCTCACAGAATCACAGAATCATTATGGTTGGAAGGGACCCTCAAGATCATCTAGTCCAACTGATAGCCCTACACTACTCTTACCCCTAAATCATCCCCTGAAGAAACACATCTATCCTCTTCTTAAAACCTCCAGGGATGGTGATTCCACCACCTCCCTGGGCAGCCTATTCCAATATCTAACCACTCTTTCAGTAAAGAAATTCTTCCTAATATCTAATCTAAACCTGCCCTGGCACAGCTTAAGCCCATTCCCTCTAGTCTTGTCACAAGTGAGAAGAGGCCAACACCTCCCTCCCTAGAATGGCCTTTTAGGTAGCTGAAGAGAGCAATAAGGTCTCCCTTCAGCCTCCTCTTCTCCAGGCTAAATTCACACCAGAGAAGTCCTGGTTGTTCTTATTTTGCATCCAAAATGATGTTCTGTAATTGTTCAGACTTTACATGAAGTCCATTACAACTCCTGAAGTAAGTGTTTTATGTAACAACTTTTCTGGGTTTGGGCTGGTTTACAGCAACTCCAGGTACTTAAAAAGACTCTTTAGAAAAACAAGAATGGTAGAATTTTTAATTGACAGTGGCAGTTCACTGACTGTAAATTTATGTTCATAAAATATATTTAATCCTGAAAAAAATCCAAAATTTAGCTATTTCAATGTTAAATCACTACTTATTATCTCACGTGCCCTTTCACTGAAACGTAGACTTACCCATAGGATATGAGTGACCGGTTAGCTTTGCACAGCAACAGACTTCTCCCAGTACACAAGCTGTACCTCTTGTCAGCAAAATTCATTCCCACATGTCACTCACTATATTAGTACAGCCTATGTCTGTCATAGGTAGCAGAGCATGTAATCTCAAGTGACTTTGCCTCTGTAATCCAGCTATCTGCATTAGCAGTATGTGCCCACTCACAAGATGCCTTCTCTCACTAAAATCCTGCAAGCTAGATTCACACCTCCATTTTATCTCTCAGTTGTATTCTACAGGTAAGGACTTAACTGAAAAATTCATGGCTGTGAGGAGGAGTATGATTCTAACATTAACCAGAAATGGTCTCCAGCAGCAGTTGGAGAGAAATGGAATCCAAGCAATGTGCAACGAGGAGACTTTTGAGTCTAGTTGAATTTTCTACTTGAATTTTAGCTTAGTGGATCACTGATATCCAGAAAAATGGAACAAACTGCATCCTGAAATTTATTTTTTTTAGATTTAGAGTTTAAATTATTGCGAGTGATATAAGTTCTGATAGTAAAATCAATTCTGCCTGTCTCTGTAAAATTAAGATAGATATTTTGCATATACAATCTTCTTAGTGTCTTACCAAGATAGAAAGAGTGATTGTGACTTGTTTAGGGAGATCGTTGTGTCTGGGAGGGCAAGAAACATGTCTAGGAGGAAAAGAAACAAGAGAAGACTATGATTACCTCCAAATGAGATTCAGTGCATATGAAACTAAATCCTAAGGCTAAGGCAGAGTTATACAGAGAGCCTAAGGGAGAAAAAGCTATCCTGAGTAGCACACAGGCCGTTATTCAAAATGTTTCTAGTGAAAAGCTTTTCAAAAGTGTCAAAAATATGCTTTGATTCAGCTTCCTTGCACGAGAAAAAAAAAGCTGACAACTTCATTATGGTAATCCCTCGGAGAGGAAAAATTAGTTAAAAACAACTAAAAGAAAAAAATGTTTGAAGACAGCAGAGAAAGAATTTATGAGCAACTTGGGTTAAATGCATAACACCTGTCCAAGAAGATTTTACAGAGAGCAAAATAAAGTCTACATGGCATTATAGGATAAAAGAGGATGTTAGAAATAAGAAGGCTTCTTTTAAAAGCCAAAGTTATGTTTAAGGTCATAAAAGCATTATAAACTCTGGCAAGTTAAAAACAAAACAGCAAAAAGAGAATTTAAGAAACCGTTGCAGAGTGTATAAACTATGCACATATAAGCATATTGACTCCACTAGACACAGGCCTCCAACTAGATTCCATCCCATTGACCACAACTCTCTGACATCTGTCCCTCAACCAGTTCACAATCCACCTCACTTCCCAATCAGCCAGACCACACTTCCTCAGCTTACTTGCAAGGATGCTGTGGGAGACAGTGTCAAATGCTTTACTGAAAGCAAAATAAACCACATCCACTGCTCTACCAACATTTATCCACCCAGTTATGTCCTCATCAAAGGCTATCAGGTTGGTAAAACATGACATCTCCTTGGTAAACCCATNCCCAGTTATGTCCTCATCAAAGGCTATCAGGTTGGTAAAACATGACATCTCCTTGGTAAACCCATGCTGACTGCTCCCAATGAACCCCTTATCCTTGATATGCCTAGAGACAGAGTTGAGGATGAATTGTTCCATCGCCTTTCCAGGGATGGAGGTGAGGCTGCCCAGTCTAGAGTTACCCAGCTCCTCCTTCTTGCCCTTTTTGAAGACTGGAGTGACATTTGCCTTCCTTCAATCCCCAGGCACCTCTCCTGTCCCCCAGGACTTGCTAAAGATGATGGAGAGTGACCTGACAATGACTTCTGCCAGCTCGCTCAGCACCTGTGGGTGCACCCTATCAGGTCCCATGGATTTATGGATGTCCAAGTAGCTTAGCTGTTCCCTAACCCAGTCCTCTTCAACTAATGAAACCTCCTCCAGTACCCTAACATCATCTGGGGGCTCAAGGGTCTGAGGCTCCTGAGGACAGTTTCTAAAAGTAGAGGCAGAGACAAAGAAGGCATTTAGGACCTCCACCTTCTTTGTATCATCTGTCACCAAGGCACCCTCCTCATTCAGCAGTGGGCCTACATTGCCTCTAGTGTTAGTTTTTCCAGCAATGTATTTGAAGAAGCCCTTCCTATCGTCCTTGATCTCTCTTGCAAGACNTAGCTTAGCTGTTCCCTAACCCAGTCCTCTTCAACTAATGAAACCTCCTCCAGTACCCTAACATCATCTGGGGGCTCAAGGGTCTGAGGCTCCTGAGGACAGTTTCTAAAAGTAGAGGCAGAGACAAAGAAGGCATTTAGGACCTCCACCTTCTTTGTATCATCTGTCACCAAGGCACCCTCCTCATTCAGCAGTGGGCCTACATTGCCTCTAGTGTTAGTTTTTCCAGCAATGTATTTGAAGAAGCCCTTCCTATCGTCCTTGATCTCTCTTGCAAGACGACCTGGATGAGGGAACACAGTGCACTGTCAGCAAGTTTGCTGATGACACTAAAGTGGATGGAGTGGCTGACACACGAGAGGGTTGTGCTGCCATTCAGCGTGACTTAGGCTGGAGAGTTGGGCAGGGAGAAATTGAATGAAATTCAACAAGGCCAAGTGTCAAGTTTTGCACCTGTTAAAGGCCAACAGCATGGATCAGTATAGGTTGGGGACTGAGCTGTTGGAGAGCAGTGAAGGGAAAGGGGAAAGGGGTCCTGGTAGATGGAAGGATGACCACGAGTCAGCAGTGTGCTCTTTTGGCCAGGAGGGCCAATGAGATTCTGAGGTGTATTAGAAGGGGTGTGATTAGTAGGTCAAGAGAGGTTCTTCTCCCCCTTTACCCTGGTGAGGCCACATCTGGAATATCGTGTCCAGTTCTGGGCCCCTTGGTTTAAGAAGGATAGGGAACTGCATGAAAGAGTCCAGCGCAGAGCCACCAAGATGATGTAGGGGGTGGAACATCTTCCTTCTGAGGAAAGGCTGAGGGAGCTGGGTCTCTTTAGCTTGGAGAAGAGGAGACTATGGGGTGACTTCATCTATGCTTTTAAAGACATGAAGGCTGTGTGTCAGGAGGTTGGAGTCAGGCTCTTCTCAGTGAAGTCCAGTGACAAGACAAGGGCCAGTGGTTGTAACATGAAGCATAGGAGGTTCCATGTATACATGAAGAAATTTTTTTGCAGTGAGGGTGCTGGAGCACTGGAACAGACTGCCCAGAGGGGTTGTAGAGTCTCCTTCTCTGGAGACGTTCAAAGCCTGTCTGGATGTGCTTTTCTGTGACCTGGTCTAGGGAATCCTGCTGTGGCAAGGTGGTTGGACTAGAAGATCTTTCAAGGTCCCTTCCAACTCCTAATGTTTTGTGATTCTGTGATATTAAGAAGGAGAAAGTCTGCCAGAGAGTTTGTAAAACCAGCAGATGACTGACAGAATATAAAAGATCTCCTAGAGAAGATCAAGTTATAAAAGGAAGAAAAGAATTTTTTCATAGCTATGTTCACCATTGACAGCAGGAGGAAGTTTCTTATGTTGGAATCCATTCTGATGAATTATGTCTGCATTAAAGTGAAGTAAAATGAAATATCAAATGCATTAACAAAATGAATGTTGACGCAGGGCTTGCAGGAAGGGTGCAATCACCCTCTCGGCTCAAGGGGTGAACATAACTGGTTGGTTATAGTCCTCCGTGAAGAAACCTAGCTATCGGTTTCCACTATGATGAAAGCCTTTGCCAGAAGGGATGTGGTAGCCCAGATGGAGCCCTCATGTAAATTTGCAGCTATCCAGGTCTCCAGCTGTAGGGAGTGCCTAAGCCCGTCACTAGTACTAGAGGCCAACAAAGATAACACCTGTGTGAGGTACAACCAGGTGGAGGATCTGCTCAGCCTGGTGGCAGAGCTGAAAGAGCAAGTAGAAAGGTTAAGAAGTGAGAGTGTGAGATGGAGATAGACTGGTAGAGCTACACCCTACCCAAAGCAGAGGATCCCCTACCATCTCAGCACCAGGCAGAAGAAGGGGATCTAAGAGATGGACGAGGTGGAAACAGGTCCCTGCTTGGGGAAGCAGGCAAACTCTCTCCTAGCCTCCTTTGCCATCCCAAGTGCCCTTACACAATAAATATGAGGGTCCAGAACTTGAGGACCAGGGAAAGGATGATGTGGATGAAGGTCCATACAGGGGATTGCCTAGGGCAAGTCAGTCAACCCCATGCATTATGTCTGCCTCCACAAAATAAAAAAGGGTAATAGTCATAGGTGACTCCCTTCTGAGGGAAAAAGACCCAAATATGCCAACTGGACCCATCCCACTGGCAAGTCTGCTGCCTCCTTTGGGCTCAGGTCAGAGACATTACTAGAAAGCTACCTATCATGGCATAACCCTCTATTACCTTCTCTTGGTTGTTCAGGGTGGCAGCAATGAGGTAACTGAGAGAAGTCCAAAGGCAATCAAAAGATACTACAGGGCACTGGGGCAATTGGTTGAAGGAACAGGAGCACAGATAATGTTTTCCTCAATCCCCTGAGTAACAGAGAATAATATGGAAAGGAACATGAAAACTCACCTAATTAACACATGGCTTAGAAGGTGGTATCATTGGTGGAATTTTGCTTTTTTTTTCAATCATAGGATGGTTTACATGGCACTAGACCTGCTTGTGACAGATGGGATTCACCTGTATGTATATATTCACTGGGGAAAAGTTTCTAGCCCATGAGCAGGCATAACTGACTGGCAGGGCTTTAAACTACATTTGAAGGGGGAAGGGACAAAACCAGACTCACTAGACATAAGCATGGCATATTAGTGTTGGAGGTGAGAGAGACAGTGCAGCTGAAGTGAATCTACACCAATGCACATAGTATGGGCAATAAACAGGATAAGTTGGAAGCCATTGTGCAGCAGGAAAACTATGACATAGTTGCTAACAAAGAAACATGGTGGGATGACTCTCATGATTTGAATGATACAACGGATGGTTAGAAGCTCTTCAGAAGGCATAGGCAAGGAAGGAGAGGTGATGGGGTGGCTCTATGTGTTAGGGAGTGTTTTGGTTGTGCAGAGTTCATGATAGTCATAACAAGGTTCAGCACTCACATGTAAGGATTAGGGGGAAGGCTAACAAGGCTGATATCCTGGTGGGATTCTGTTGTAGACCACCCAACCAGGATGAACAGGCAGAGGCTGCCAGGCAGCTGACAGAAGTCTCATCATTGCTAGCCCTTGTACCTGTGGGAGACTTCAATTTATTGGACGTCTGCTGGAAGTACAACACAGCAGAGAGGAAACAGTCTAGGAGATTCAATTAAAAAATAGAAATGGAAAAGCTCAGCTAGATCTTAATCTGGCCACTGTCAAAAAGGATAAAGATGTTTTAACAAAAGCAAAAGGAGGGCCAAGGAGAATTTCCATCCTTTATTGTGGGGGGAGAACATTGCCATCAACAATGAGGAAAAGGCTTAGCGGCTTAATGCCTTGTTTGCCTCAGCCTCTAATATTCAGACTTGTCATTCTGAGGGTACTCAGACACCTGAGCTGGAAGACAGGAACACAGAGCCTCATAAACCATCAGGAAGCATAAACCTGCTACTCCACTTCAGCACTGCAAGTCTATGAGGCCAGATGAGATCCACCCAGGGGTACTGAGGAAGTTGGTGGAAGAGCTCGCCAAGCTGCTCTCTATCATTATCAGCAGTTGTGGTTAAGTGGCAAGGTCCCAGACAACCAGAGGCGAGATTATAAAACAGATTATCCTGAGTTGGCCTCTTCTCCCTTGTGACTAGTGACAGGAATGGAGGGAATGGGCTTAAGCTGAGCCAGGGTAGGTTTAGATTAGATATTAGGAAGAATTTCTTTACTGAAAGAGTGGTGAATTTTGTTCTCACACTATTAATCAGATCTAGGATTACCCTAGAAAACAAAAAAAAGCAGTGAGGGACAAAGTTAACTGACTTTTGCCATTGTTATGGTTTGGATTAGAACAGAATTAATTCTGTTCAGTAACTGTATTTTCTAAAAGGATATTCCACCACCANTCCAGTCTCTCCTTTACCTGCTGTGTGTGGGGGGCTGGGAAGAGCCCTTAAACCCACCACAGCCATTAAGCAATGAAATTAATTATGATCTCCTAACAAGAAGAAAGGCAGAAGGACCTTATTGATAAAATGATAAGCTTTCATGCAAAGTAATGCATACAAATAAATCCCATTCCTAATTTTATATACCTAGTGATAGTCTCTGAGGTGGCTTTCACTACTTAAAAATGAGATTTTGGGAGCATAACAGATAGTTCCATAAAAATGCCTTCTCAGATCTCAGCAGAGATTAAAAAAAGGAAATCGGATGCTAGGATTTACTAGGAAAGGAAAATCTTAACAGCATAATGGTATTTTCTACTATATAAATTCACAGTACATTTAATTTTCAATGATGCGTAGGGTTTGATTTTTCATCTTAAAACAGCATATAGGCTGGAAAATTCTGAAGAAGGTTACATTGACAGTTATAAGTATACATGGGAATGATTAAACTGATAAGGAGTCACTGCCTTGGAGAAAGGTAAGCAGGACAGGTATGATGGAAAGACATAAAATTCAAACGGAAAAGAAAAAGTGAACAGTAAACTGTTGCTTAGATTTTTTTCTTCACAAGACCTAAGAGACATTTAAGAATACTAGCTGATACAAAATAAAAAAACCCTGATCCTCTGCAGAGCCTGTGTTTAGTGTGGAGTTCTTTATCCCAAGACATCACAGATAGACAGAAGTCACTAAGATAGCAGAAGAAATTTAAAAAATTTGTGGGGAAAGAAAAAGCATATCTACATCTGTTAAATACAGAGAGACCACAACCAGATCTGAATGCACTTGTACCAAATTGCTGGAGGTTGGAGAGTGTCCTCAGTAAGTCTCACTGTATGGCTGTCCTGTTTCCAGTCTTCCCTAATGGTCAATGTCATAGACAGACAAATGGTGGGGGTGGACCTTGGGACTGGCACAGAAGAGGCTGTTCTTAGCCATCATATGAAGGGTGATGGGGTCCAGGAGGGCTGGACCTTCTTCAAGAAAAAAATCCTAAAGATGCAGGAACAGGCTGTCCCCATGTGCAAGAAGATGAGCCAATAGAGTAAAAGACCAGCCTGGTTCCTGAAACAGGGAGCTCTGGCTGGGGCTTGGAGGAAAAAACCAGAAATTACCACCTCTGGAAGAGGGGGCAGGTGATGCAGGGAGAGTACAGACATATAGTTAAGATGTGCAGGGAGAAAATAAGAAAGGCGAAAGCACAGCTTGAGGTCAACTTGACCACTGTAGTTACAGATAACAAAACAAAGTTTTTATGAATACATTAACAGCAAAAGGAGGGCCAGGGAGAATCTCCAACCTTTATTGGATGTGATGGGGAACATGGTCAGCAAGGACAAGGAAAGGCAGTCAGATGAGTTATCCTCATGATACTCAGCCCCCTGAGCTGGAAAGCAGGAATGGGGAGTAGTGTGAACCTCCCTCAATACAGGAGGGAGTGGTTAGCAACTTGCTTCATTGATTAAACAAAACCAAGACCATGTGGCAGGATGGGATCCACCCAAGGGTACTGAGGGAGCTGGCAGAGGCGCTCACTAAGCTACTCTCTATTATTTGTCAGTGGTCATGGTGGTGGAGAGGTCCAAGATGACTGGAAAATTGCCAAAGTGATGCCCATCTGTAAGAAGGCTCAGAAGGAGGATCTGGGGAACTACAGGCCTGTCAGCCTGACCTCTATGCCGGAAAGGGTATGGAACAGATCAATATGAGGGTGGTTACACAGCAAGTCCAGGTCAACCAAGGGATCAGGCCCAGTCAACATGTGTTTATGAGAGGCAGGTCCTGTGTAACTAACTTAATCTCCTTCCATGATCAGGTGACCTACCTTGTGGATGAAGGAAATGCTGTAGATGTCATCTACTTGGATTTTAGTAAAGCCTCTGACACTGTCTCCGATCACATTCTCTTGGAGAAGCTGGCAGCTCATGGTTTAGACAGGTTTATACATTGCTGGATAAGGAAAGGGCTGCCCAGAGAGTAGTCGTTAATGGAGCTAAGTCCAGTTGGTAGCTGGTCATGAGTGGTGTCCCCCAGGGCTCAGTGTTGGGGCCAGCTCTGTTTAATGTCTTTTTTGATGATCTGGATGAGGGGATCGAGTGAACCCGCAGTAAGTTTAAGGATGACACCAAGTTGGGAGGGAGTGTTGATCTGCTTGAAGGTAGGAAGGCTCTGCAGAGGGATCTAGATAGGCTGCACCAGTAGGTGGAGGTTTAACATGGTCAAGTGTTGGGTCCTACATTTCAGCCACAAAACCCCCTTGAAACGCTATGGACTTGGGGATGAGTGGCTGGAAGCTGCCTGGCAGAGAAGGACCTGGTGGTGCTGGTTGACAGGTGGATGAACATGAATGACCAGTGTGCTCAGGTGGCCAAGAAGGCCAACAGCATCCTAGTCTGTGTCAGAAATGGTGTGGCCAGAAGGACCAGGGAGGTGATTGTCCCCTTGTACTTAGCACTGGTGAGGCCGCACCTTGAGTACTGTGTTCAGTTTTGGGCCCCTCTCTACAAGAAAGACATAGAGGCACTGGAACGTGTTCAGAGAAGGGCAACAAAGTTAGTGAAGGGTCTGGAGAATAAGTCTTATGAGGAGAAGCTGAGGGAACTGTAGTTGTTTAGCCTCAGGAAGAGGAGGCTCAGGGGAGACCTTATCTCCCTCTACAATTACCTGACTGGAGTTTGGAGTGACATGGGCATTGATCTCTTCTCCCAGGCTGCCAGTAAGAGGACAAGGGGAAATAGCCTCAAGTTGCACCAAGGAAGGTTTAGATTGGATATTAAAAAAAATTTCTTCACTGAATGAGTTGTTAGACATTGGAACAGGCTGCCCAGGGAGGTGGTGGAGTAACAGTCCCTGGAGGTGTTTAAAAAACACCTAGAGACTTGGTTTAGTCTTAGAGACATTGTTTTAGGTGATGGTGATAGGCTGATGGTTGGACTTGATGATCTTGGAGGTCTCTTCCAACCCTGATAATTCTGTGATAACTTTAGTAGACATTTCAGGATACAGAACATTGATTGCTGTACACACTTGTTTTTAAAAGGTCTAAAATTTCTAGCATATGAATATTTAAGAAAAGACCCCACCGAACATTATCCTGACTTAAAAGAACAAAAATGAAGGAAGCTTGAAAGTTTTCCTGCCTAGAGAGGGAATTAAACATTTTGCAACTCCTTCTCTATCTCTATTTAATGGAACTGCAGGTTATAATTCCATTACAGACCATGAACAGTGGGAAACTGTGACACTCATACCAGCAGACTAAAAACCACCATGTGGCCATAAAAACATCTCAAATGTCAGGATTACAGTAAAGCTCTAAGATCTGCAGTGGCCAGTGGCATGAAATTCTATTTGCAAATTGCATAACAAAAAGCTTAGGAAATTTCTGGCACGAGCATAACAGCTACCGCAGTCAGGCAACCTGAAGAAGATGAATACTTCCTAAAAAGTAGGGTTTTCCTCCCTGAAATGTAACAACACATCTTTGTTACATCACTTTTGTACTCTAACTTTTCCTTTAACTGCCTTCTTGTGATTAGAAACTTATTAAAATAAATGTAAAACCAATTTCTCCCTAAGAAGGATTATATCTAAAAGGCAATAGGTAGTGTTCTTTGCCTAAAGTGTTATTCAATAACCAAATTTGAGAACTTATCATTGTTTGAGAAAATGTACTGATCATCTCCTTGATAGCCAAGGAAATAAGGCTACTCACTTGAACAAAGAGTGATGCTACATTTGGTGAGAAAGGTTCTCAACCTTCTTCTGCTTTTTGCATTATTATGCATGGTTTTCTACCGTCTGTTCTTACCACAAGGGTATTTGTGCATAATGCAATAGATTTGAAAGAGAAGAATTCTCAATACGTATGAGATTGCTATGGAAGGAAAGTAAGTGGTGTCTGATTACCAGAGCAAGAAGAAAAACTGAACTAAAATACATTAATGTACTGGAATAACTCTTCCTAGCTTTTATGAAAATCACATCACATCTGCAAAAATGTTTACTCACATTGTGTGCATTTTTACTTAGTAGAAATCATACATCAGCACAGCCCTGTGGTACAGCTTTCAAGTAACCCCATCTATTTCACATAAATGTCACTTAGGCATGCTTTTTTATAAATTTTTTTTCTGTTCTCAATTTTTTTGACATACCTTCTTTTTCCCATAACTCCACCCTGCTGGCACATATCAAAGATAAATCAACCAATTAATGTTACAATATGGTCATTGATAGAAGGATAGAAGCTATTTAAAGTATCAAAATAATAATAAAATAAATAATCAGCTAGATGATGCACTCTACTCCTACTCCATATCTTGAGCAGTAACGGCAGTATGAACCCGCACTCTACAAACTGTACTACACTCTGAGATTATGGTGATACAGAATATGTCAAAGGATGACAACTGAAAACTTGGATTTTTCTACAAAAAAACAGATTGGCATTACATACTGTGTGGAGACCATGTTGATGTCCATACAGATATGAAGAATATCAGAAAAGAAAGACTATAGTATCGCATCTCCAACATTTGCTAAAGTCAGTGCCTATGAAAAAGTATAAGAATAAGACAGATGAAATCATACAATGGTGAGGCATGATGATGTCCTAGCACCCACAGATTTACTACAGCTACCTAGATAGCTAGCAATTCCTTAGGAATCCTGATGGTGACTTCTGCTCTATGAACATTGTTGTCTCCCATTGAATTTATCTGACCTTTCTAAATCAGCAGCACCCTCCAGAACAGTCCTGAAAATACTTATGCAATTCCAACAATGGGCCCAAAGAGACATTTCTTGTGGAGATAGCTAAAAAAACTTACTGTGAAGTTTAATAACTTTGAATGAGTAACATACAAAGCCTGAACTTTATAAAAAAGTGGGAAAAAATGGTAAAGAAAAATAAAATTGCTTATACACAGATATGTCTTAATACTAAATATCATGCAGCATATATATACTAACTTTCAGCATCACAAACTTTTGAAAAGGTTAATTTCAACTAAGAAATGAAATCTAAATAAAATACTGCAAAAGCAGAGATAATTTATTACTAATTATGAGCTACCTTGTGAAAAGGAAGTTCTGCATAAGAAAAAATAAAATCTTTTTTAAATGCAGTTAAGAAGAATTTACAGTAGCTTACCCTACATCCCATAGCTGATTACTCAGTTTCAGAACATAGCTAAGAAAAAGATAACCAAAGGCCAAATCTAAACTTATTTAAGCTGGGAAAGTACTCATTTTGATTTCAATAAGTGTTAGAACAGACTCAGAAGGATCAACACATTTCATAGCACCTATAGTTATATATCCCTCTGCATTTGTAGTTTGGAAGGAAAGTACATTTTCAGTTTGCCTAGGTTCCTTTCAGCAGCTTTTGAAATCTCTCTTAATTTGAAGAGTCAAAATAGTAATAACCAGGCTTCTAATGTTTGTGCACTCCATTTCTTTGGGGAACTACTAGTTATGGGCATTATGTTGCACAATGTAACACCATTTCTATGTGTAACACATCACACCATTTCTATGTGTAAGGCCTTAATCTCCTAGATCAAACATCTAGACAATTATCATAGCACTGTGTTGTTAAAAATAAACATCCTGTAAAATCTGTCATTAACAGAATACAAATTAGAAACAATTTGTATATGAATTCTAAAGAAGTGTGATAACATGTTAATATTAATATCCAAATCTGATAGTAAAAATGTGGCTTTTAAAAGCCTCCTCAGATCAGAGGAGGCAATAGACTGCATCTATTGAGGAGCTTAAAACAGTGCGGAATACAGGAATACTTCTTGCTGGCAGTATGCCTCAGAGACAGCATATAATACCTTTGTTCTGCGATCTCCAGGAGTCTCCTGCTGCTAACTGGGTGGACTTTAAGACTGTGACCCAGAAAACCTAAAATAGCTTTATACTTCACTGCTTAAGAGAATGCTTCCTTCTTCATGCCATACTATATACTAGCTATCATTAGCAGAAACCTTTGTATTTCTTTCCCACTTCATAAAGAGAGCTGCTTGCAGAATGTGCTACAGAAAGGGATCTTTTTCTTGACAAGAGCAGCACATGACACCAAGCTAGAAAAGACCTTTTGGGTCACTGAGTCTGCTGTCAAAAGTCTTTAACTTACTTAATGGAGTATTTTGTCTTCTCCAGTATCTGACTTGAAAGGTCATTCCATGGAGGTGGCTGTTGGCCTCTTCTCCCTTGTGACTAGTGACAGGAATAGAGGGAATGGGCTTAAGTTGTGCCAGGGTAGGTTTAGATTAGATATTAGGAAGAATTTCTTTACTGAAAGAGTGGTGAGATATTGGAATAGACTGCCCAGGGAGGTGGTGGAATCACCATCCCTGCAGGTTTTTAAGAAGAGGATAGATTTATTTCTTCAGGGGATGATTTAGGGATAAGAGTAGTGTAGGGCTATCGGTTGGACTAGATGATCTTGAGGGTCCTTTCCAACCGTAATGATTCTGTGATTCTATGAATAATTGACCATACAAATACGCTGCAGTTGCATTGACACTGTCACAGGTGTGTAAGGCAGCTGAAGATGCCTTGTAAGCCTGTGTTACATGACTTCAAAGCTTTTTAGGTCTCAAGACTAAGGATTACCTGACTTGAAGGAAGATTATCTTACTTGGCAAAGTAAACTTTGTTAAGACTCCATGCTTTCTCATCCGACGTTAAAAGTGTTTATGCATGGGGGTGTGCATGTCTGTATGTGTGTCTGTGCATGCATGCACAAACTGCATAGCTACACAACAGCTATATCACACAGCACTGAGCGAATGGAATGCCACAGAAAAACTGTTGCACTATCCGACAGGTTCTCCTCAGCTCCTTCCTCCTAGTTCATCGCTGACACATTGAAGAGAAACATGAACACAGAAGTTACCTGTGGTAGCCAACGAGCATAACTGAACCAAGAAAAATGCTCCCTTCTCAAATGTAATTCTGCACCTCACATTGGTATACTCATAAAATTATAGAATCATAGTACCTCAAGTTGTAAGGGACCTATAAGGATCACCAAGTCCAACTGCTTGCTCTTTGCAGGATTACTAAAACTAAATTGTGTGACTCAGACTGTTGTCCAGATACTCCTTATTCACTGTTTCCGTTAAATTGGTAGCCATTATTTAGTTGCACTAGTACAAAACTAGATTTATTCACAGAAATCTCTAAACCTTCATGATGGAAGGAATTCATTGTGCATATGCTTTACAAGATCCAGAGAAGCATTGACTAGAAAGGTTCAGAGAATATTTGCTCTATATGTAGTTTGAAATATATATCCTATGGATACATACATACACAGATATATACAAACATGCACCACTTATACCCATTAAAACAAACTGAAAATGCTCCTAGGTAGTTTGATTTTTGCATACATGTGCATCATTTTGCATGATGTTTCACTGATTGGTGCTGGTTAGTATCATGGACAAGTGCAAGAACTGCAGAACATCAACTATTTTAAACATTTCAGTGTCCAATAAATACTATTTTCAATATTCTGTATACTCACATAAAAGATTGAATTTTCTCTTTAGCAAATGCTGCAAATGGGCGTGCAAATAAAATTAATAAAAGATGATAGAATATGCACTAACTGTTTTTTGAAAAGTGAGCATACTAATTGTATATCCTACATTTTTCAAAGACTGAAAAACTGGTGTGCAGACTCTGGCATTTAACATCTCCAGAAGTAAATAGGCACTTCGATGCCTTTGAGTTTTGAAGGCACACTTGCACATTGAATGTGTAAGCTTGCTAAATCAAATCTGCCTCATTAGAATCCTCCCCACCCAAACTCACAAAGAGAGTGGCAGGGTTTTCAATCTCCTCTGGAGATACTGGCATCCACTGGGTATGCCTTTGAAAGTATTAAACAGTATTTGTATTTAAAGATTGAGACAAGCCTCATTGGATTCATCTAATAAATTGGTTTTTTTCCAGAAAAATATTCTTGTTCTACAAATCAATTCTCAGGAAAGTGACTAGTATAAATACAGTACAAGTAAGAGGGAAACTAAGTGGCTATAGACTGACATCTGAAATGTGTCTGACATTGTGCAATGAAAATGTGTAATAGAAATTGTATTTGAGAAAATGGGATCACTGGGGATCCACTCCTTAGAACCTACACTATCTTGAATCCATAGTGTATCACTTAATATTTCAATTCCAAATGTGCAATTAGCAAGCCATTTTCTGTCACTTATATCCTTGCTCTCTAGCAAGAGTTGTCAAAATAAGTGGATCAAAAAACTATTTAAACAGGGAGGAAAGCAAGTTGTATGAAAGCCTCACCACTCCATCATTTCCTTTGTGTTTGCCATCTGAAAGATATAATAGGAATGTTTTATTATTCTTAAAAACATAGCCTACTTATGGCACACAGCACACAAATGAAGAACAAAGAAATGGTAGTAGGCTCAGCCCTTTTTCTGTTTTCATTTGTGCTTAGTAATAGAAAATGAATTTGCATCATAATTTAATAAAATTCTGTTTGGAGTCTATTTTGGGGTTTTTTTCCTCTTTTTTGTTTGTGCCTAGATAGAAGGGAATAAAATAAGTAAGGAACTCTGTATGTGAAACTGAAATCTCAAGAGTATTTCTGTTGCCTTTCTCTCCTGATCTCTGGGGCTGAGGCAGCCTGTAGAATATCTTATAACACTGCCAGAGAAATGTCATGCAAACACAAAATTAGAACAGAAAAGGAGTGCACTCGTTGATTTTATGACCTAAATTTTTATTTTGATAAAGGAGGCTAAGATGACTTCAGAAGGTAGCTTTAATTACATTATTATTCCACGAGAATGAGTCACCATATTTGTTTAACAGATGTCTCTGAAAGACATCTATATAGACTTTGTCTATATACATTATCTACAGCTGTATAGAAATACAATTTGTTCTAGCAAGTTGTGAATAAATCAACCTTCTCCTTTGAACTTCCTTAATAAAAGGATTTTTTTTTCTATTTCTAGCCTGTTTCTAATTAAGCTAGCATTCTGTTTGAAGGTCACCTTATTTTGTCAGGTCTAGACCACCTACCTTTCCTTTAAATATTTTAAGAATCTATCTGAATGCATTTATTAATTGGTATGTAACTTTATTTTTCTTTGGAGATAGATTGCCATGGCTGAAAGGCGGTATTACCCTTGTGGCTCTTGAAACACAGGTTACTCTGAAAAACAGAAGATAAATGGAAACTCATTGCAAATATCCACAAAAAAAGAACATTCAGATTTCAGGATATAACCTGAAAAGGTTTATGTGCTTAAGGTCATTCACACGCTGAGCCGGGTATAATGTGAATTTTATTTCCTTCATTGCAAAAACTGCTCATAAACTTGATAGAAGACATGGATGACTAAAAGTATGGATGGAAGGTAGTGTTTTGGAACAAAATGTAGTTTATAAATTATTATTGAGAAATCTATCTTAATCTAAATCTATCTTAATCTATTTTATATTAAGAAATTCTATCTTAAGAAAAAAAGCCTAAAGACATGCATTAGTCTTTGTTTAGTTACTCAATAAAATGGAGAAGCTGACACAAAAGCAGACTTCTGCTGGTGCCATTCAGAGCAGATGCTAATTTATAAAGCCAAAGGACTCAACAGAGGATTTAGAACTATCCCAAAGCCTGAAAAATTACTCCAAGATAGGGCTGGGGGAAATGTCTTCCTGGCCATTCTGGACTGCAGTCATACAGACTATTTATGACAAAAACCCACCTAGAGAACTACCTACCTGAGCTTCCTTCTGCCAGGCAAACACACAATGGTACATTTACCTCTGCATCTTGAAAGAGTAGGGAGTGGCTATGTACTTTACTACTATGGTAGTAGAAATGACCCCAGAGTCCCACTGTCATGACTTCTGACATGTGAGCCCACAGAAGAATAGGACCTTATTAGGTTTATTGTGTAAATCAAAATCAGTGCACAGGAACTTACTGCTACTGTTTTTCCTGGATAATATGTGGTTAGGAATATTCCTGAAAGGATTAAGAATTTCTGCTAGACAAGAACAGAGTTTATAAGAGTAATAAGGCTGAACCAGAAGTCAAGGTTTTTCTCTCCAGCCTTTGAGGATGTTTACTTTTCACTTTCATTAGTGACATCTTACTGATAGTGGCCCTAACTAGAACCCAAATACTACGTTCTGAAATCAGGAACATTGCCCTGCCTACACACGCTGTTGCTGGAATCTACATGAAGGATAAGAAGATCTCTGTGTAACAAAAGTTTTACAAGTTAACACCAGTGAAGTGAAGGCAGTCACTAGATGGTTTTATCAGCTATCCTGGCATGACTCACAGTGTTTCACTGAGACTCTGGGCTTACCACTAAGACTGTAATGGTAGGGTGGGTAGAGGTTATAGCTACCGTAATTATTTAGGTGCATGTCGCCCCTGAGCACAGCACAAATGTGAACCTCGTTGAAATTCCTGTACATTGAATGCTGTTTGCGTCTGAGTGGTGGACAGATATGGTAGGAGTCTGTTTAAAAAGAGAAACTGTGGATGACTGTTTTCCCTCAGGGTACCTTGCAGAATTTTGCCAACTTTCAACTCCACAGCTCTCTGCCAGCCTCTATAAGGCAGCTCCAATCCATCTCAAGCATCACATGCATTCCCTGGTGGTTAAAGGAGAGTGCTGCAGAGAATGTCAGAAAAATAAACTCATGTTTGGAAGAAAAAGGTGCCTGGGAGAATGATAGCAGCATCCTCGAGAAATCCATGCTTCAGTTTTTAAGGCTGAGTGTCTTTAGTTGTTCATGTTTTGCCATTATGTGTTATGAACATAATTTTTGCAATAAGCTGCTTATATCCGAACATGGATTGAAGTATACTTGAATATATACATGGATTTCCTTTTAATAATATGACAATCTAGTCATTTCTACAATGGATGCCATACTGATAATTAAATTCTTTAAGACTTCTACTTTTTTTAACTTGTCTGGATGTGTTTCTGTGTTTCCTAATCTAAGGAATCCTGCAGGGGGGTTGGACTAGATGATCTTTCAAGGTGCCTTCCAACCCCTAACATTCTGTGATTCTGTGATTCTTTTTCTTGCATTACTGTCATAAGTTGAATCAGAATTTAGAAGAGAAAAAAAGTAAAAGATGAATATTGCCCAAATAGCACAAAACAAGTTAATTTCTCTGACTGTGGATGTTTCTCTTTCCAGCTAGAAATAATATTTTACTGTTTGTCCTGAAAATCTATTACAGAATCACAGATTCACAAAGGTTGGAGGAGACCTCTGAGATCATCAAGTCCAACCATACCTATCACCAACATACCACTAAACCATGTCCCTAAGTACCACATCTAAATGTTTCTTAAACATATTGTGTCTCTTTGGTTTCCAAGGTCTGCTGAGTGAAAAATTTAGGTATGACTTATATCTACAGTATGACAAATTAGTAAGTAAAATTCATCTACAGCTCTCCAATACCCATCTCAAGAGTTCTCTGTAGCTATATCCTCTATTTTCTCTTCATACTTTTTTTTTTCTATTACAAAGCTATAGGACTTAATGGACAAGTTACAGTGGAATATCTTCTTATATGAAAATGGCTGTAAAGGCTCTACTCTCTACTTCCCTCATTATAAACAAACCTCAAAGCCTAACATGTCCACACCACCATCAATAAACAATAAATAAGATTGCACAGTCCAGTAGTATAAAGATAAGAAAAGAAGGAAGAGAGGA
>VWZX01000314.1:39815-54998 GCA_013399015.1 Galbula dea | reverse complement strand
CCCACTGGTGCAAACCTGGCAACAACCCCATCCCCCTTCGAAACTAGTTTAAAGCTCTATGGATGAGCCCTGCTATTTCTTGTCCTAGGATCCTTTTTCCCCTGGAAGATAAGTCTCATTATGCTGGACTCATTACAGGTACCATTAAATTGGATTATGAGCAGAGGTAAATTTACTAATCTGCATGATGAAACAAATACCTACAAGTACACCATCAAGAGATTTATTTAAAGGAAGTGCTAGTTAGAATGAATGCCTTGCTGATGCTAAATATTTCAAGAAGATGTAACTGGGCAAAAGCACCCATCAACAAATATGTTGGGGAGTCCTACTTTGAATTATTTAATATTATAGAAAGGCTTTTCCAAAATATTTAGAAAACAAATTATAGAATGTAGATATAATAACACATAATATATATAGATATAATAGACACCTAGATATAATATACAGCTATAGTTATATCTAGAACAGGCAGAAAAGATGAAGAACACAGAAGGATAATACAGAGACTTTGGAAATATTAAAATATTTTCCTGGTATTTTGAGAAAATCAGATTGTTCTCCAAAAGATTTTTCTCATCTCATAGGTTCATTGAGCCATTTTGGCTTCTTTCTGTCTTACTATAATTTAGACTATTGGTACAGTACAAATAAACACCAAGAAACCTCTGCAAATTACTTTTCTTTCTTCTTTAATAAAATCTCTTTGGCTTCCTCATGGTAAATCTTCATCAAATATCCAGTCATGGCACAACTTCCACAGAGGAACTTCTCCACATTTCCTTCTTTGCACTTGAAAACCTTCCCTCTGGTTCTGCTTCTCAAATTCCTGGTGACCAGCATCTTATGACCAGCCACAACAAAAGAGATTTACTCAATTTTCCAAACATTCTTCTTTATGTGCAAGAATTATTTCTCTTTCATATTGCTCCACTATCAGTTCTTTAAGATACAACTGCAGAGCTGTGTGTTCATGAAAAAGACAAGAGAGAGAAAATAAAGAAAACAGAACATGCAAATCCTTAAAGTAGTAGAAGCTGAAGCAGTAGATAAGAAGCATAAGGAGGCAGAGCAATAACCTGGCTGGAGGTACTGAAACACATGCCAGTTTATAGGACAGGGGACAGAATCAAGGACATCATAGCTTGACATCCAGTCTGTTGCCAATGTCTGGCTCTGTACTGCAAGCCTCATCACACTGATTTTTTGAAATTTTTCCGTGCAGAAGCATGCAACTATATCCCTCGTAGCTTCCCTCACCTCTTGCCTTCCCTTCTTTCTCTTTTTCATTGAAGGAAGAAAGATGAAGACACATTAAAAGAACAGTTGCTCATTTCTAAACATTATACTTTAAAAGCCATTCATTATTGTCAGGCACTTGACAGAACACTTGCAGCATTGAAAAGCAGAATGTCCTGCCTTTAGCAGCAGTAGTAAAGACAACTTCTGGAATTTAGCAGTGACACTCAAAGGGTTTGTATCAGTGGCTTTTTATTCCTTCCCTGATCAAACTTGCCAGTGTGATGCCCTTCTGTCCAAAAAGGTTGCTTAATTGATAATTTTAGCAGAGTTTGAGAGCTCACACTGGAAAAAAGGCTGCTTAACCACCAATATTATTCCATAGTGAAGCAGACATTTTAAGACAACATGAGACAGCATCAGATAGTAGTGTTATACAGCTTAGCTTCTTTAGAAAAATCCACCAAGAAACCAGAAAATACAACTGTGCATAGCAAGAAGCATATTACTATGCATATGAAGGCGTATGCTGTATTGGCAACATAAACTGTTTCCAAACAGAGAAAAAATGTCATAAAGGGAACTCTTTTCTGAAGTGTGAGACCCTTATACAAGTCCCAGTGTCTCATTATACTGCTTAGAAAACCTTTCCCCTTTTTGTAGCATGCATAATAAACCAGTCACATCGTTCAAGTTAAAAATCAACCTGGGAACTTTGTCTCCTATTAAAATGTTTCTTTTGTATTACATTATTTAATTCATGGGTTTTCTGAAAAAAATTTAAAAGGTGGAAACACTGTTACTTAGAATTCAGCATCAGCAAAATGTTAAGGTATACTTTCACCTTAAGTGCTGTCATCAAGTAGTTTTTTATTTTTTAATATAACATGGTACCTGAGTATTAAGGTCATGAATAAAGCAGTATTTCTGAATTTTAATACGATTTATGTAAAGTCAGAATGTAATACTGCTTGTAAAATATGCCATGTCCAGTGATGTACTGTAAAACAAAACAAAAGAAGTCACAAATTAGAACAATTAAAAGAAAAATATAAAACCAACCATTAAAATGAAAATTGAAAGCATATTGTGGAGGTTTCTAGAAGTTTTGAAGTTTTGCAATATTTTTAAGAAAACAAAAGCAACCATTTTTTATTCTAATTTTGAGTAATAAATGACTATGTCAGACCTTCCTGTGATTCATGAATATTGAGTTTCTGCTACAATCAAACCATCCTGTCACTCCATGCAGAACCTCACTCCATGAGAAGGAATTAGGCCTAATTCTATGCTATTAACCAAAAGGACTTACTGATATAGTTAATGAAATGCTTCTTTGACAAATTCTTTAATATTTTTGGAGGATTACATTAGCCTAGGACATTGCATGTAGAAAGGTCTGTGAATATTGAACTTCGGAGTATTATTGAACTTATACAGTTCAAAGATAATTTTTTAATCACTGGATGAATTGATTGGTAAATCAACATTGCAGGGCATGAGAAGATTGTAAAATTAAAATTATAATATTTAGAATAATTTAAAAAATCTTTAATTACGGTTAAAGCAAACAAAAAAGAAAGAAACAGATGTTCAACATTACCTCTACGAGGAACAGTGAGCTCTTTACAGTATTCATGTTGAGGCAATAGAAATTAAGTTTTATCTGCACACATTTCTTTTCTACATTTAAAGTGAACTGGAAGCATTCAATACATTTAAGTCACAGTGGTCTGAATGCCTAAGTATGCTGAGGGTTACATAAAAGGCCTCATTCTGCAAGTAGTTGTACTTGAGTAGTTCAAGGCATAAGAGTAGCCCCATTAGGCTATGCAGTGGGGCCACCATGTGACACATGAAGACATTGAAGCCTGTCCCTGACCACGTTTAATTAGCTTTCCAAACAAAATGATAAAAGATTAACAAATTGATTAGGTCAAGGGAAGAGATTCTGCCCTTCTACCCCACTCTGGTGAAACCCCACCTCCACTACTGTGTCCAGCTCTGGAGTCCTCAGCACAGGAAACACATGGAGCTGTTGGAGTGTATCCTGAGGAGGACCACAAAAATGATCAGAGGGTTAAGACACCTGTCCTAAGAAGAAAGGCTGACAGAGCTGATGTTGTTCAGCCTGGAGAAGAGAATTGGGAGACCTTACTCAAGCTTATAAGAAAGACAGGAACAATCTTTTTACCAAAGCCTGTTGTGACAGGACAAGGGGTAATGATTTCAAACTAAAAAAGGGTAGACTTAGACTAGATATAAGGAACAAATTGTTTAAAATGAGAGTGGTGAAACACTGGAACATGTTGCCCAGAGAGATGGATGAAGTCCCATCCCTGGAAACAGACTGCTCAAAGAGGTTGTAGAGTCTCCTTCTCTGGAGGTATTTGAAACCGGTCTGGACACGCTTCTGTGTGACCTAGTCTAGGGAATCCCGCTGTGGCAGGGAGGTTGGACTAGAAGAGCTTTCGAGGTCCCTTCCAACTCCTAACGTTCTGTGATTCTGTGATTCCGTGAAACATTCAAGGTTAGGTTGGACATTGCTCTGAGCAACCTGATCTAGTATGTCCCACCTCACTGCACTGGGACTAGACTAGATGATATTTAAAAGTTCTTTTCAACCTAAAGCATTCTATGATTCTATGAAATTAAATGACATCTACACAATATCATGACATAAGCTGTTTTTACTGATGGGTTTTCCTCTCCTTTAATAAGAGACATTTTACCATGCATGTAAAATACTCTAGCAAGAATCCACTCACAAAACATCCATCCTGTTCTGCCAACACTGTATCTGTTACTTCAGCTGCATTCATTATTACTCTCAAAAAATACAGGGGTAGCAAAATTTCCATTTTCATTGGTCACAGGTAGCAAAATTTTCCTTAGAAAATTCATGCTGGCTGTGACCAATGACTGCATTGTCTTTCAGATATTTTTCAATAACTCCTCCGATAACATTCTCCATGATTTTACTGGTAACAGAAATAAGACTAACAGGTCTGTAGTTACCAGCATCATCCTTGTTGCCATTCTTGAAAACAGAGACAACTCCCCGCAACTGGAAACCTAGACAGCTGCATGTTTATGTGAGAGCTCCATCTGGGTCACCACATCCCTTCTGCTGGAGGCTTTTTTAATGCATTCCCATTCTATCTAACCATTTTGGCTTAACAATTTGTGCTGAAAAAGTAAATGTGTACACCTAAAACTGCAAAGACACAAGAGCAAGCACCTATTGAGAAGGGAAATGAAGTTAGGTTAGTGGTGCACATTCTTTGCTGCATCCCTGTAGAGAATAACAGCAAGGCTAGACTTTATTTATCTTAGTCATTTTTGTGGCTGTGCAGGTATCTATAGCTGCCTTGACTGTTTGGCAATGGCTTTTTGTGTACCACTTTGTTAGGGTCTTTAATCCTTTAAAAGTAATTTTGGAGACTTGGAGAACATAAGGAAGTATTGGTACCAGGAAAATGGCTTCTAATTGAGAAATTTTTATCAGCAAGCAGCTGTGCATGAATCCTTCTTCAGGGCAGAATAAAAGACTTGCAGAGAAGTATAGATCCTGATGAAGGAAAATAAATCTAGTGGAAAATCTATCATGTATAGTTAAACCCACTAAGTATGCTATATACCGGAAGAGTAACAGCTGACTCTGATCCTGTATAAAAATATTGGCTCTGCCTTATGTTTTATATACTTCATGTATATATTAGCTGCTTCTCTGAGAGCAAGAGGTAGTTGGGAACGAAGGCTAGAATATGCAGTTTCACTGAAACAGCTGGTCATATATTTTAGAGGAATCTAAGCCACAGCAGTTCTTACTACATTTCATAAAATGTAATTATTTTCTACAAGGATTTAGTGTTGCTGTACTGTAACATAGCATCTGTCAACAACGAAGTTACACAAAATATTTTGAATTAAAGGTAACATTTCCATCCTTCATCAGAAACGCTGTAATTTTAAGCCATTCTCACCTTTCACTTCCATTTGTTTTGTTTTAGTAAAAAAATAAAACTGATACCTTCTTCCCCTCACCTTTTACAACTGAGTCTGACTTTCCATGCCAAATGCTGGAAAAGCAAAGAGTGAGAAAAATGTGAGTGACTAAGCACTGGTTTTCATAAGTGCACTCTATATGTGCATGCAATAAGCTACAATCAACTGAGGATAGCAGCACTGAGATATGAAGATGGAAAAAAATGTATTTATCCGAACACATGCAATGTATTAATAGATAAATCAGAAGGTTGGTCTGCTTCTAACATCATCTTAAAAATCATTAATGCAACAACTGCACAATCCCTTCTGTATAACATGAATACATCACAACCCCTGGCTCGTTGGTGAGATAACTTAGACTGCAAACTTTGGTTCACTGCAAGCTGGTAAATATCATTTAAAATGTCAGCTTTTTCTAAAAACTTAGTTACTTATCACCAGAAAACAGAGAAGAGATTAACAATATTGCAACCCTAGCAGAACTGTCAGGACTAAGTTCTGCTACTGCCCGTCTTCAATTTGCCAGGCTCTCGTAGCTCAAAACAAGATGGAGCAAAGTGACAGTATACTAGACATAACCCATGGTCCTCTGAGTATGGTACATCCACCTACCCTAAATGAGTATCATGTAGGAGATTTCTGAAACCAATGACATATCAAAAAAAAATGCAGGTGAGGTCATGGGCATGCAAAATGTCCACTATTGGCTCTTCATGTTGGCAGCAATGAAGAAGCAAAAGAGAAGTCCAAGGGCAGGCAAAAGGCATTTCAGGGTCTTGGGGCAATTGGTCAAAGGATCAGGAGCACAAGTAGTGTTTTCCTTATCCTTTCAGTAGCAGTGAAGAATACTGAAAAGCACAGATAGACCCCAACTGATCCACACATGGCTCCAAGACTGGTGTCATTGGTGGAACTATGGGTTTTTTGACTGTGGGGTGATCTACACATTACCAGGTCTACTGTCACCCTTTTTAAGAGGGGGAAAATGGTTTTTTGTTTTTTTTTTCTCTCTGGAGCAAGCAGGGCTGATCAGTTGAGCATTAAACAAGACGGAAAGGGGGAAAGGGACAAAACCAGGCTTGCCGGTGACAAGCAACAGGATGGCACCCCACACTCTGAGAGACTGCATGCTGGTGGACTCTCTCAGTCTGCTCTATGAGGTGTTGGGTACAATGAACTGTACTTGAAATATTTATGCACCACAGCACAAAGCATGAGGAACAAGCAAGAGGAGCTTGAAGCCTTGGCTCAGTCCCAGAGATACATCACTGGCATAACTGAAACCTGGTGGGATAAGGCCTGTGACTGGCATGCCATGATGGAGGGTTACAGGCTCCTCTTTAAGGAACTAAGGGATGCCACTAAACCAACCACCTTTGTCTTTACTGGGGACTTCAACTTACCAGATGTCAACTGGTAATGTCACACTATAGGTCCGGAAGATTCCTAAAACACCTGGATGATAACTTCTTGGTACAGGTACTAAGGGAGCTGACTAGGAAAAGTGCCACCCTTGACTTATTGGTTGTTAACAGGGAGGGTCCCATGGAGGAAGTGCCATTAGGTGGCCATGTTGGCCACCGGAACCATGAAGCAGTCAAGTTTAAAACCTTTGGAGACAGAAGGAAAACTGCAGCAAATATTCAACTCTGGACATGAGGAAAGCAGACTTCAGGTGATTCTGGGAACCACTTACTAATGTCCCCTGGCAAAAAAGTTTTGAAAGTGCTGGGATCCATCAGTGCTGGTCACTTTTTGAGTACAACCTCCTGAGAGTACAGGAGAAGGCAATTCCAAAATGCTGGAAGTCAAGCAGGTGAGGCAGAAGGCCAGCTTGGCTGAGCAGGGCAAAAAAAGAAAGTATATGGCCAGAGGGTGCAAGGCCAGGTGAGGATTAGAGAAATGTTGCTTGCCACTGTAGGGAGATAACTTGTGTGGCCAAAGCTCAATTAGAGCTGAAGCTGGACAGTATTGTGGGAGATAATATTAATAATAATNAACTATATTAATAATAATAATAATAATGATGATGATAATAATAATAAATATTTTAAAGGTTTGTTAAATTATGTTAATAGAAAAAGGAGAATCCTCGGTACTATTGTTTCATTGCTTGATGAGGTCTATCACCTCACAAACAGGGACACAGATGAAGTAGAGGCAAATAAGTCGTTCTTTGCCTTGGTCTTCAACACAGCTGATGGGCTCTGCGGGTCATAGAGCCCTGAGTTAGAGAACCATAACTGAAAGAATGATAAACACCCATTCAATCCTAGATTGTGTATGATTTGCTGCTTCAACTAGATCCCTATTAAGTCTGTGGGGTGCAGTGGTATTCATCTGAGGATACTTAAAGAGCTGGCTGATGTCATCATGAGATGTTTCTCAATGATTTTTCAGTGCTCTTGGGAGTCTTGAAGGTCCCAATTGACTGGAAGCTGGCAAACATTGTCCCAGTATTCAAGACTGGCAACAGGGATGATGCTGGTAGCTGCTTATTAGTCTCACTTCAATTCCTGGTGAAATTATGGAGAATATTATCCCAGGAGTTATTGAAAAACATCAGAAAGACAATGTAGTCTCGGTCAAAGCCAGCATGGGATCACAAAGGAAAGTTCTGCTTGAAGAACATAATTTCTTTTTGTTATCAGGTTATTCACCTAGCAGACCAAGGGAAGTCAGCTGATGTAACCTTTCTGGATTTCAGTAAAGCTTTCAATACTGTGTCCCACAGTATGCTTCTGTACAAAATGTCCAGCATACAGCTAGATAAATACATCATGTGATGGGTGAACAGTTGGCTGGCAGGTCGGCCTCAGAGGATTATAGTAAATGGAGTTAGGTCATGCTTGCAACTAGTCACTAGTAGGGTTTCATAGGTCTCCATTTCAGGGCCAGTGCCCTTCAGTTTCTTCATAAATTACTTGGCTACAGGACTGGATGTTGTAGTAAGTAAGTTTACAGATGATACAAAATTGGGAGGAGCTGTTGACACCCTCGAAGGCATAGAGCCCCTGCACAGAGATCTGAACAAATTAGAGGGGTGGGCAATCATACAATCATATCATAGAATCAAAGAATGGCTAAGGTTGGAAGGGACCTTGAAGATCATCTAGCTCCAAGCCCCCTGCCATGGGCAGGGATGCCACACACTAGACCAGGCTGCCCAAGGCCACATCCAGCCTGGCCTTGAACACTGCCAGGGATGGGGCATCCACAACCTCTCTAGGCAACCTGTTCTAGTTTCTCACCACCTTCTAGGTGAAGAACCTTCTTCGAATTACTAGTCTAAACCTCCCCTCCTTCAGCTTATATCCATTCCCCCTTGTCCTGTTGCAATCTTAACAGCTGAAAAGTCTCTCCCCTTCTATCGTATTATGGTATTGGAAGGTTGCTATAAGGTATGCAGTCTAAGAAGTGCAAGTGCCAGATTCTGCAACTGGGACATAGCAAACCTGGATGTACCTGCAGACTGGGGAATACAGCCCTACAGAGAGGGATCTGGGAATTCTGCTTGACAGTTAAGTTATAATATAATCAGCAGAGTGTCCTGGAAACCAAAGGACAAACCTTGTCCCGGGGTCCGTCAGGCACTGCATAGCTAGCCAGTCAAGGGAGGTGTTATTCCCGCTTGACTCTCTGCTGGCGCGGTCTCGACCACTGTAAGCAGTTTTGGGCACCACAATATAAAAAGGATGTGAAGATGTTGCAGAGGATTCAAAAGAGGGCTGTGAAGATGGTGAAAGATTTAGAAGGGAAGCTGTTTGACGAACAGATTAAGTCACTTGGTTTGTTCAGCCTGGGGATGAGGAGCCTGAGATGAGACCTCATTGTGGTCTACAGCTTCCTCATGAGGGGAAATGGAAGGGCAAGAGCTGACCTCTTCTCTCTGGTGACCTGTGATAGGACCTGAGGGAAAGACATGAAGCTATGCAAGGGGAGGTTTAGTTTAGATATTAGGAAAAGGTTCCTCACCCAGAGGGCAGTGGAGCACTGGAAAAGGCTCCCTAAGGAAGTAGTCACAGCACCAAACGTGACAGAATTCAAGAAGCATTTGGACAAATGCTCTTAGGCACATGGTTTGACTTTTGGTTTTGTCCTGTCCATAGACAGGAGTGTGACTCAATAACCCTTGTTGTGTCCCTTCCAACTCAGGCGATTCTATGATTCTAAAGGACTGACCATTTTTTTCCAACAATTTTGCTTTTCTTATAAGAGCTAGATACCACTGGCAAGAGATTTTGCTTTGAAAACTGCAGAGAGAGAGACTTCTCTAGAGAGAGAGACTTCTCTGGAAAAAAAATAGGTTTTTGGAGGATTTCTCTACACATATATTAGATGTTTGCCAACTAGTTAACAGTAGGCCTATGTTCATTTTAAAATCCACAGCTGTGTATATGTACCTATCATATTGTAGTATAATGTTTGTGCAAGACTGTTCTTCTGAATGTAAAGAACATTAGAAATAAAAAATACTTCAGACTGAAAGTTATCAGGGACCATGTTATGACATATTACATCTTTGCAAGAAAATTTTAATATATGCACTGAGGCTCTTTATCCAACAGTATAATTCACCTGGATTATAGTACACAGAGGAATTGCAGATTATACCTTAGAAAAACATAGTTTGTACACTACAAAATTATATTATTAGTAATGACACAGTTTTTATATGTAGCAAAAATAAAGTATTACTCAAGTACTGCTAGATTTAAGTTTAGCACAAGCAGAGCAGAAAGGCTGCAATAGTCAATTCTGATTAATCATGAAAGCACCATGCAAATGGTTCCCATAAATAATATACTTTTCTAGTTCATATCTTCTTTCACCTGACTGAAGTATAGAAATGTGAGGAATTTTTCACAGGCTTTCTCATCTATTCCTATGGCTACCCAGAGCATAGACTTGATTAGTTTCTACAGATTTGTGCTCTGTGCAGCATTCATTATTATTCAAAGGGTGAAAAGTCAGAGGGGGAAAAGTAATACATAAACTAAGGCAACTTTTATATATATAATACTTTGGCTTGTCTTACTTTGCAAGGAAAGAATATAATTTAACAGGAAAAATGAAATTTAGCCTGTCTATGAGTACTGGCCTTATTGTCATCTTCTGCTAACTTTTCTCCCAATGGGCTTTTAAGTAAACTCTGATTCCGCATTTCTGAAGCTGGCTGGGATATGAACCTGTGGGAAATGTGGCTATTTAAAGATAAGAAACAAGCAGGCACATAATGTAGGGGCAGATGGCAAATCACAAGTTTGAGTCAAATGTAGCAGGCAATTGACAATGGGAAAATAACTTCATAGTTGAGGGCTGTAAAGAGGATTTTTATGTTTTCCTGTGTTCCTCTCTTCCATGAAACTAACACCAAAATATAGTAGAGATGGCTAATGACATTCAGATTAGTAGCTTGATGTGTATATATGCTTTATGGTCACTTTCTTCTAAACACTGGTTGATCCTTAACTAATTGTAATGGAAAAAAAAATCCCTAATAACTTAATTGTCTAATTTGGTATATTAATACACTTTTTTTACTTTAATCCCCTTTGGCAAATTTTCCCAAAGAATGCTTTTTGTGATTCTCAAACCTCATCCATCAGGATCGTCTCCCCCAGTCAGTTTTTCAGAGCAGTAGTCTCAGGTGGTGGTTGATTTTGGCATAAGTCTCCTTGCACAGTTCATCTTTCAGTGTAGCCTCTGATGTCTTCCTGCACCAGAGAGATGGCAGAGATGTTGATGATGCCTTTAACAAATACTGTGCTCTTTCTATATGCTGTGCAAAGCCTGCTTGTGTTGCCAAATCCCAAAAGTGATATAATCCATTTAAGTTCTTGCATCTGTTTCCAAATAGGCTTGCCTTGCCCAAAGGCCATAATTGACTCAGTTTGTCTGTTTTCATGTACTGGTATTGTGGTGTACAACTGAGATCTCATTCAGATTTTGCCTCGTTGAGCTTTATAGTAGATGCAGTCTCAAGCAAGGCTGACCAGCCCATGCTTTGAATGTGTCAAAGAACCTGTTTGGTGAAATGCTGAGTGGTATTTTTTTGGTTGTTGGTTTTGGTTTTGTGGGGTTTTTTGTTTTGCAAGCAAGCTGACCAGCCCGTGCTTTGAAATGTGTCAAAGAACCTGGTTGGTGAAATGCTGAGTGGTATTTTTTTGGTTGTTGGTTTTGGTTTTGTGGGGTTTTTTGTTTTGTTGTGGGTTTTTTTCCACAAAGGCTTCCCTCACTCCCTGTTTTATCCAGTCTGAACCAGTCTCTTGTCAGACATTCAGTTTAGCCTTCGGATGTTTTCGATTGCCCCTTTAGACATAAGTACTTGAATACAGTCTGTCCCCATTTTTTAACCCCACTTACAGTGAAAAGCTTATTGTTCAGATTTTGATGCTTTATAAGAAATAAATTCCTAAAGTACTTACAATGCTGTTTCACTTATCCTTCTTAGTTTGAACTGAAAACGCATCTAAGCACAACCAGCTGTTGACTACTGCTACTAGTGCCATTTTCCTGCAGAGCAAATGATTCCAACATCCAGTGCCATGGTATTTTGGAATACTTCCAAATTAGATGAAATTTTTAAACTACACCCATCTTTCAGTCAGAGCACTTTTCCATTTCATTTTGTACTTGGCAGCATGTGTTAGTCAGACCTCTGAAAAACAGCCAGATGGATATCTAAACCTTAACAGGTGGACCAGCAAGCAGGAAAAACATGGTATTATGCTAAACAGGTGCTGAAATAGTCTCAGTGTCTCCAAAAACATGACAGTCTTTTTTTTCTATTCCATCTGAATGCCAGGTACCTTTACAGAGATGTGTGGCTCCCACACAGAACTCCTCTCTGTACTTCATTACTATATTCTTTCACTTCTTACCCTGACTTTCTATGGCAGGGTAGACAAAAGGATATTTCCTAACTTCTTTTTGAAAATACGCTGGAAAACAGGAATGCAACTAATAAGTAGCCCTCATATCACTAAGCTCTTCTGCTTCTGGTATAATTTAAAGTGTTTTCTATCCTTTAAAAGTCATTACACATTGTTCCTAGAACAACCAACCCAGATTGCTAATGAGCTTCCCTTGGTACTACTACTACACAAATGAATAACAATTTCCTGTGGGTAGACTTCTGTGTCTGTGCTCTAATTCAAAGCTCGACCTGTCTGTCCTGAATTATATGCAGTGCACCAGGAGCCTCCCACTTTATGGAGTTTTCTTCCTGCTGAGCCATTTCTTCCTCACTTGTTTGCAAATGGATTGGGAGCTCAGAGATGCTGCAGCAGCATAGAAAGGAGCCAGATGACAGCCATGAACAGATGTCATTCATGTTTGACAGAAAAATGAATTCCGGTTGTGTGATCAAACATTCTTGGATCTTAAGGAAAAAGCAGTATCTCAAAGACTCAAAGTTTCTGCATGCCTGCATGATTACTGCTTTCAAGGTCTTCTGCAATACTGGGAAAGTGATGTCACATCACTGTTTTATTTTGATCTTGTATTTCACATGTAGTAACTTTGAAGAGTTTGAGGTCAAATGTGATAACACAAATCTACATAGTGTTCTACATAAACTCCTTTAATCTCCTCTGATAAGACTGTTTAATGTATCTTTATTTAATGATAACAGATTAAAATGTCAATAGGTATACTTGCCTCAGAAAGACTACTTTTTTTCGAGGTTGTTGTGCTTTTGGGTGGTTTGGGTTTTTGTGTGTTTTCTTGGTTTTTGTTTTTTTTTTCTCTATGTGTGTGGTTTTTTTGGTTGGTTGGTTTGTTGGTTGTTCAGGGAATTTTTGGTGAAAAGAACACAAAATGTCAGCAAGATCTTTTTTTAGAAATAAAATCAAACTAACCAGGAGAAATGTGATGAGGTTTAAAGATGTAAAGACTCAGAAAATATTCAGTGGACACTCTTGGAAAGTGAGTTACATCAAAGTATGGGTGATTTTACGTGATTCCTATTAGAAACATGGTTAGATTAGATGACCTAGTGCTATACTTTTTCTCCAGCTTCTACAGTCTGCTGAGCTGTATTTCCAGTGAGAGATTTATGAAACTTCACAGATCTCTTATAATGTCTTTCAAGTGTCTCCTGTAACAACGCCACTGAGATGTGTGATGTCAAAAATTAACTCAGCACAGCCCCCAAAATACTCCACGTATTTTCCACATGCTTTCTTGTTGGGTTTTTTTGTTGTTTTATTTTTAATGATTGTTTTTGCATATGATACATATGCAAAAAATGTTCATAGAGAACATGCCTTTTTCCTTCTTTAGAGGCTTCATGGTGAACAAAGGTGAGTTTTAGTGTTTGCTGCAGTTAGCAAGTTCACTTTCCTAATCTAATCAACAACTTCACAGCAACCTATATTCATCCTTGAAACTTGAACTACTTCAGAGATTATAATATGTTAATTTATGATTTGCATACAAATCAAGACACCCAACGAAAATTTAGATGTAAGATCCCTACAATTAATTCACTGATGTATACTACATGGTCTTAATTAGTGCCTTTATCTATAGCTGATCTATGCTTTTCTCAAAGCTTAGATTACACTTTTCTCGAGTCCCTCTAGAAATATTTTTAACATATATGACTTTAACTCTATAATGCAACTTGGATTACATATTCCAGGATATTTAACAACTGAAGCAGTTTTCCCATCATCACTATGGACACAGTTACAAGATGAAAAGTTAATGAAAAAGTCTCATTGTTTCAAATACACGTTCCTTCGAAGAGTCTCCTATTAAACCTTCTTGTTTGTAAATAAAAAGATAAGTTTTTAAAAGCTGTAAGCAGTAACTTAAAAAAAATCCAGGAACATTTTTCTTTTATTTGGCCCCTCACAATCACATTTTTTTCCAAGTTCCAGCTGCCTTACAAAATTCGGTGAGGCCTTTCTTCCACTACAGTACCAACTTTGTAGAACTAAAACAAGCTGAGAACCATTTTGGTCAGAAAACAGATACACTTACAGTAGTTATTTTATTAGAAACATATGTCAAGTTACAAACAAAGTTCAAAAGATCTGTCAGACTGAAATACAACTCCAGTGAGAACTCAAAAAGGGAAACCTTTGTAAAACTGTATTTTTGCCAATCCTTATGAAAGCAGCATAAATAATATGACCCATCAATGTCACCGAAGACTAGGAGTTTCCAAATAACTGCAGAGCATGAACAGTAACCAGTAACCCCTTGAAAAATCACAAGCACATCATCTTACAGTTCTATTCAAATTCCATTGCAATTTCCTGTGAAATTAAGTCAGTCTATTTAGTACTAACAAGGAATATTGGAATAATTTTTTGCTGCTTCTGCTTCTTTCTGTACTTTGCCAATCTGAAATAATTCTTGATACCATATAAACCAAAAAGGAATTGCCTTCTGGCTGCTAGCAGTGCCTTCCATCTGCAGAAGTCTGTTCAATGCAAGACAAACTCTGTGGATTAGTTGCCAATGAACTTCTCTGTCTTGGGTCATACTGGATGATTTTATCCTTTCCATCACTACTCTGGATGTAGTAAGCCTCAGTGTTTGTCTACCACTCTGTGACAGTTGCATATACTATTTCAAAAGCATGAATATCAACTTAATTGCTCTCAAGATATATTCATGAGCACCCATCAGTGTTTTCAGTTCTTCAATGACATTTATGCAAGTATAAATTAACATAAAGAAATCTGATTTCAGCAGTAATTCTTTAGTACGAGGCACCATTATCCATACTTCTTCAGGTGTATATTAGTTCCCCGTGCCCTTAATTCACACAACCTCAACCTGAAAATCCATGTGTTCACTTGAAAGATTTTTCTTTGGGTTAAACACTGAACAAGACCTCAACAATGATTCCATCCTTCCATACTTTCAAAGCCAAAAATTTTATGACACCTCTTTGAGTAATAAACTATTATT
>VWZX01000314.1:0-39804 GCA_013399015.1 Galbula dea | reverse complement strand
TTGAGTAATAAACTATTATTAGGTGAAGGAGAGATTATTTGACCTATTATAGTCTAAGCCAACTCCTAACAGGTTTTTACCTGAGATGCTCAAAGTGCTTAGGATTTTGTTCCTTGTGCTTAAAGTAAGAGTACATCTTACTTGGAAATTAATAGTTATTCTTTTATAAATATCTTCAAAACTTTTCTTAGCTAGGTCCTTATTATACTGAAAAATAAATCCTTCTGGGTGACAGGATGCTATTAATGCCAAGTATTTTGAAAACACTTGAATCCGACTGATGCTAGTGTAGCCTCAGATTCAGGTGTGCCTTCTTGGAAAACAGGTATAATATTCACTTAACACGTCCACTCAACCTGTATGCACCAGCTAGATCACCAAGCTTTGTTGTGTTAAGCTAAAACATGACACAAATATCATTTGCAATTACTGAAAGCTTCCGGCTGACTGCACATATATTAGAAGTGCCCTGTTTCACTGTGGAACTAGTAACGTCCTCAGTCTGAGCTGTTAAAAAGAAACATCTTTCACACATCTCTAGCACTTGGAGCTTTGTTTTTGACACTTAAGAGAGACATTTGCTACATATGTACAGTAGTCTTTTCTACTTCAGCTTGAGAAAAACATTACCTTCTGTCTATATAAATGTACTACTAAAAAGTACTTGGACAGGAGGCCTCAGGAAAACAGTGTTAATTAAAGCAGTATGTTAAAAAATCAGCAGCACCATAACAACACTTACTAAGACAGAAAACAAGAGTCTGTGAACACTGCTTCCCCATTTGTTTCTGGAGTTCACTTACAGCCTGATTTTCAGCTGCAACTTTACATGCAGGCTCTAAAGCCCTGGGAGCTGCAGATGCATATTCAGCATATTTGAAAATGAGGCTGCAAGCAGCTTCCTTGTGCTCCAGTTATTTGCTCTGAAATCTAGGCCTGCTACTGCTGCTCTTCTTACTTCTTTTGAATGAGTGCAGTTTAAGGACAAACCTCTAGGAATACATTAAATATATATTTCTTGGTTGAGTTTAGTAATTGAGCTTAAGAGCTATTTTTACATTAAATTCTTCAAAAGGTCTCTCAAAATCCTAACTAGTGTATGCTCAATTCCTTTCTCCTTTTTAAGGTTTGAGGTTTTTGAGGCTCAAATAACATCAAAGTAAAACCATATCAAATGATGTTAAACAAAATGTTTTTACATGTTAAGACATTATTACCAAGTTTTGTTTGATTCACGCCTTTTATGTGGAAGCACACAAGAGAAAGTGGATAGAGCACAGCATGAAATGAATTCAAAATGTTGTATTTATCCTTTAGTTTCTTATTATTCATTATCACTCGAAGAATCAACCTGTGTGTCACAGGACAAAGGATTTACTATTTGAAACAATATAGCTTTAAAACATCATCACTCTAATCTATCCAGTGAATCTGTACATTGACAATGAGTTGAATTTTAAGGAGCTGAAAGTACCAGTAATAATCATTCATTGTAAATGCATTGTTCATTCAACATGAAAACAGAGGGACGTCTTATATCTGTTAATGTATCCCATTAAATATATCCATTAATACTGTATTTCAGTGTCTAGCTACAGTTGTAGAGGCTATCAGGAGCAAGGAAAAAACCAAAACACTGAAAATGCAACACAAAGAAAAGCCTATTTGCATTCCATATCAAGACAATATCAAAACATTTTAATATTTTCTTCAAAGTTATTGAAACTATATTTAGTTGGGTCTTCCATAGACTGGCTGATTATTCCTTGCCTACCTGGTCATTGCAATTTTCTTCCTCTTTTGCTCCTGCTATTACCTATGTTTGGAGTGTTTCCTCCTTGTGTAACTGTGAAATATTCATCAACACAGTAAGAAGCTGTTAGCAGAGTATCACTACACTCTGTTGACCAGAAAAGCAATCCAATGTCGAGATCCTACTGTAGATCAGGTAAAACAGAAAGATCAGCCTGATCTTCCATCTTCTACAGTGAACAAACCAGCTATTAGCTTTGACTAAAGTAACCACTTATGAAAAAGCAGGCAAAACAAAAGTAATCTTGGTTTAAATTCAATGCAAATTGTCAGTCTGCCCAAAGATATTTAATAAAATAATTCCTAACCGACCTTATTGCTCCACAGATATTTACTGAAATAATGAAAATAATAAGCAAAAACTTCTATGGTTTTAATTCTTGCTGGAATGAGTACTAGTTTAGATGAGAAGGATTACCATAAGACTCAGACTTCATACTGCAATTTGAATGTATAAACACAGCTGTCTAATAGGTCTCCTATGAGTCATAATAGAAATGCAAATGATAATACTTAGACAGTACTATATATTTTTTAAACATTAAAAACAGGAAACTCCAAAACCTCTCCCAGGAGTATTGCAAATGCAGGCTAACTGTTGTAATTCAGAGAGTATTACTCAGGCATCAGAAAGGAGAAGGGAGACATAATTGCCAGAAATACCAGAAGAAATACAGAGAGGTTTCATTAGCAATGAAAAAACTTTTGAGTGCATCAAATACTTGTCAAGACAGTAACAATGTCTTCTGCTTCCTACATTATCCATAACCCACTACAAAGGAGAACTACTTGACTGGAATCTGTACCAGACCACTCCAATGCCTCCCTTATATTACTTGTAAAGCTACCTCATGAGCAACTGAATTTAAAAGTTGAGACCATTCATACTGTACCCAGTATTTTAGACTTACATAATCCTTCATCACAGCAGCTTTCCCTTTCACTTTCTTAGAGACAACATAGCTGAACATATATGAGAAAACCAAACCTAAAAATAAAGAGGCAGCAAACTAAGGATTTCTCATTTTAGTCTTGTGAATGGCAGGCACCCTTCATAACTACTGGCAGAGGGTTCTTACCTGAAGAAGTTCCTTGAAATAAAAAAAAAATTCCAGAATACCTCTACAAACAAGAATAACAAGTAATTAGTCAACTGGCCATTTCAGACTTTCAGTACCTTTATTCCTTGTTATTTTCTTCATTTTAATAGCTTTTAGTTTCTTTATCACTTTCATTTGGAAAGTCTAACCCATTGCAGGCTTCAGATCCTACTAGCATAGCAATAGCAAACAATTTCAAACATGTTTCAGTATCATTTCTTGTTTCTCTTGCTGTTTCCACCACAGTGTCCTCCAACCTCTTCACCTCTGTGTCATTACAGCTCACTTTCTTCCTCTCCCAAAACACTCAAGCACCTTCAGTCAAATTTTCTGATCTAGGTAGCAGATTTTAAAGCAGAAAACAAAGAAAACAACATATGTCTTAGCACGGACAGCGAAAGACATAAGAAGCTTCACAGCATCTTGAGGGGGCTTTCAACAGCAGGCAGTATTAACCAGGAAATGTAACTTTGCATATATTCTTTAATAAAGGATAAAGAATCTGGGACTAGAAACTCTCTTGCATATGACATGAGAGGCAACCTTACAATGAGGTTAAGGGTTTCAGACTTTTGCTGCTCTAAACATGTACCCCTCCCTAAAAATGACCGTACTGACTCCCCCTGTTTAGCCCAATGTTCTTTTCTCACTGGGAGATAAGGAGGCCCCAGGAAGAGTCAGCATTTATGGGATTTCCCATAAGTATCTTGCCATCCTCTAGGTGCTGTCAAGTTCAGCAGTCTTCTGAGCTGGAGATTACTTAACACGCCCTCCTTAAATGCTTTGTGCCACTATGCTCTCTGGTCTCTCCTTGAATCTATGGAAATTTCTAGCCACAGTCTCCTCAGGCAAATACATCACCAAACCCTCTGTCCAACACATATTAGTCTGAAAACCGGAAGCTTGGAGTTTGGCTTCCACAACTTTATTTCCTTCAGCTCAAGATGAGCTTTACTTTTCTTAAACCAGTAAGCCTTTTGGACCCTGGCACCTCTCCACCCCTTAGTGGGACCTTAAATACAGCAAAACTTCGCCATGCTCATGGCAGCATGTCTTCCATAGTTAGGGGTTAACTGCTTGCACTCATGTCCAAAGAGCTAAGGCTCAGAAGTCTATATTTTCTCAGTTTTGCTTCAGAATGATCTTTTTAGGAAGAAATATGTCTGCCGATGTTTTATTTCTTACTTGCTTCTTTTTTTCTTTTTTCTTTTTCTTTCTTAAAATAGCCCACTAACTTGGTATGTCTAAAGTAATGATTTTTCCCTGGTCTTTTATACTCAAATGTCACTTATTAGCTGATATTACAACCTTTGTGGGAGCTGAGATTTTACACAACACTGAGTGAAATAAAAAGAAATCTATATGATTTATTTACCTGTTAGCTGCACCTGAGCTGAAAAGTTAGACTGAATACAACACACATCCCTTTTTCCAACCTATTTACCTGTTCTGCTCTCAGCAATTATAAAAAAAATTTACCTGACAGCAAAAATATAGTCTGCATAATATACATTAGTGTCAGTAGTTACAGAAAAAGTATATTTCGTAAAAAGAGAAATCAATGTTTCATTAAACACTTCGGAGAAATTCCTAATTTTGAAAAACAAGTAAAATGCAACAGAGGTGTGTTTCTGAGTCTTAAAGAAAATAAAGAGAAGGTACTAGCACTTTGAAAGCCTAGTAGGAGGCTAGATTATCACTATCACATTAAGACCTTCTGCTTCGTATATGCTGGTCCCCTCACACGCAATCACTGCCTAGTGCATAAATCACACTTTGATCTGTCTAAATCAGGATGCTAGACTTCGTTCTCAAGTTTATAATTTTTCAGACTCTTTTTTCCTTTGCTGCTTTGCAAACTGTGCTGTCCCATTAACACTCTAGGTTTCTTTTTTTTTATTTTTAAGAAATAATATATTCATTGTTTCACTCATTCGCTTCGTATTTTCATTAATTATTATAACTTCAATACTTTTAAGGCATTTCACGTCAGTATCTGGGGTTTTGTTTGGGGAGAGAGGTAGAGCAACCCATGGAAATTCATTTCAATAGCTAATATCAAGATCTGTGAATTGAGATTTTAGGCAGTAACTTAATATACATACAACAAAACAAAGAGCAGGGAGATATAAAGAGTCATACTGAAATAAATCAGCAAGTAAAAAAGAAAGAAAACCAAAGAAAGTTGGGAAGAAAGTCAGGAAATGCTAAAAAGAAAAAACTAAACCAAGGCATATATTCCCATATATTGTTAATTCTCCCATCAAGTCCCATAGCTTGTGAGGAAGACTATGTCTCATTGTGGTGCAGAAGACAGGGCACAATTATCTTTTTGATCTCAGAGCTAACTGCAGAAAGAAATGCCCATAGCCCCCATTTTATTTTTCTAATGCCAGCACTGCAATAAAGTCCATCCTTCCTGCCATACAGAATTGGTTATTGTAGCAGAGAACAAGAACAATTCATTAATGATGGAAAGAGACAGTCATCTACAGTCCTAGTAAGTTTGAGATCACAAGCAAGACAGATTCATAATGGGGTATCACAGAGTCACTAAACTCTGAAACTCAAATTCATAGACAAATGAAAGCAGAAAAAATTTAATACTCAGAGAAACAAAAGAGATCTTATTTTCAGCTAAAGATCAATGATGAGATTTAGCACTGCTTCATTTAAGAGAAGAGGACGGATCCAATCGCACAACTGCAGCTTTCAGTGCTGTATTTTCTTAATTACTTAAAACATCAAACTTTAATTAGTTGTGGGAGAGACACATGAGTACATGGATCAAAAGATTACAAAAATTCATCCTAAGTTTACAATAAGGACAACTATCCATGAAATGAGCTCTTCCAAAAAAAAAGATAGTTTCGCACTGATCTGAAGAGGGAATCTGGCTATACCATGATTTTTTTGATCTCTGAATACTCTCCAGAGCATCAAGAATGCATTTTCTAGCTCTAAGTGTTACTGTATATCAGGAATCAGAAACACATCAGGTGAAGAGTTTAATCGTATCCATCCAAACAACAGGGACATAGGAAGTTCTTGCCTACGAGCTTCTCAGCTTTTTCCACTATCACATATTTTTTTCTACTCAACTGACAGTATTTATTTCAATTCTATTTAATTTGCAGATAAAATGTAGAAGTGAGCTGAAATATTCTGACTATCCTGGTAACAGTGATACTTGTATAATACATACGGGTGCTCATACCACATTCATCCCGTGCCCCAGCTTTTCCTGAGACAAAACATCACCACTAAATCAGGACCTTATCAATCCTAAATATGTTCAGTAGATAGAGTTGCTGTGTCACACTAGTCCTACATTATTTTAGGAGCGGGAGAGAAGTGTGTTTAAGGACTATACTGAAGTCATGCTGTGAAAATTACGCTTTACTGATGTCCTCAACCTAAAGTCTGAGGTGAAATTCAATCTATTATGAAAGAGCTTCTTTATGGCACATCCTATATTTTTCTCAATTTTCTCCTAGATAACTAATATTGCCCTCACGTTCTAGCTGTGAAGAGTTAGAATAATTTTAGAATCACTAGCAGAACAATATAAAAAGGAATTTAATTTATGTGATGTAAAAGAGATGCTTTGGGTGTTTCTTGTTTATTTTTGACTCCACAGCTACCTTCTTACTTACACCACCAGCACTTCCATTGCCAATAAAAGTTCACAACAGCATGCCATCAGAGGGATCCAGAGTGTGATAGAAAATCATGACTGTGATTTTACTTTAACAGTAATTTACAAAACATTAGCAGCCTACTCAGCATCATCTCATTCCCACAATAGATGCAAGCATCGAATATGTTACTGCAAAAAGAAAACCAAAAAGACAAATCCCCATCCACTGACAGACAATTACGAAGAACCTTAAAATACTGAAACATGGTTCCCTGTTCACCTAGCCCCAAGTAACATATGCCCATTTTTTCACATGTAAACCGTACAATGGTATGTTTCTTAACAAAGGGGTTTATGATAGCCATATAGCAGATCATGCTGGCAACAAGTGCAGCAATAAGATAAGAAATTCAGTATTTTGTACAGGAGCTCGAATTCCAAAATCTTCCAAACCATTTCCATTTTCCTGATTACTAGCTACAGATAAATCCTGATATCATACTGTACTTGGAATAACCTTGACAACAATTTGCCATATGAAAATATTAATGACTTTCAAGTTGAGAACAATCAATGTGTATTAAACATACATACTACAGAGAAATAGCATTCACTTAGCATTTCAATCATGAATATTTTGATCAGTAATTTCAGTTCTAAGATTTCACAATGTGTCAGTTCCTTAAGGTTGAATCAGGTTCGTATTCCGAAAAATAAATTGTTAGTGGCAACTGAAACTAAAAAACTCCAGTAGCTAAAGAAAACAAACTGCTGACTAGAAGTATAAATGCTTAAATAAATCCAGCTTATTACAAGGTATTGAATGTAAACATAAGGTTAAAGCTTTTAGAAAACTCGGAAAAATACCTCCTTAGCTCATCGTTAAGTAACCAGAAAGTCAGCACATTATTCATGAAAAGATAAATTTCAATATTTGAGGAAGGGTAGAATATGACTCTTTTTTAAAAAAAGTAATATAGTTTCTAGTATCTTTAGAGTGAAAAGTTGCAGTTAATATTCTTTAAAAAAATGAAAAAGTGAATGTATGAGCCAAGACAGATAATGAGTTCATTAAACTGGAGACATGCCTTAAGTATTTATGAAACTTGAGAATTATGAGGTTTTTTTTTTTAAAAATGCTGTCCTTTAGTTTTTAATTGCTAATAGGATGATTCTGTCATTCTTGTGCATAAATAAATAATGCCAGTTGAATACTATAGCCACTGAAAATGGTCACAAAAACAGTTTTCTCAGGAAATGCAGTAGCATATTTAACAGCTAAGTTGCATACAACCTGGAGATAACCGTAACAACTTTACATATCCCATAAGTCATTTATTGTAGTTTCCATCAGCCTTGCTCTAAGGTTCAGGAAATAAAAAATCAGAATCTTTCTGACAATAAAATTAGAACTGCAAATGTTTTTCTACCCTTAATTGAACATCAAAACATCTAGTTAGAATCCCCTTACATGTTGGCCTATCTCCCAAAATTTGACACCCGCAAGTTTGAACAATTTTGGATTTGTACTACAGCAAACACTTGTTCATAAATATTTATAAAGAACATGACAACAGTGCACAAAATATGCATTATTAAAATAAATGCCCTGTACAATCCTAATGTTAGAGATGCAGAAAAATAATACAGAAGGGAATTTATGAGCAGCTTACGAATGCCTTACAGTACAATAGTACCCTTTCAAACTCTAATTCTAACACTATCCATACTGTTTCTTCTAAACAAATGGGGCTGAAATCACTAAGCACTATCCCTTTGTTTGGCTTGGAATTTCCCTTTACCCACATATTTTTAAAAATGTATTCAGGCTGTGTTTCTAAAAAAGGAGTATTTACATTTCGTTGTAAAATTACATTTTCTATCCATGAAAGCATAACATGTATACAGTAGCAGTGTCTGTAAAGGCAGCTGTTGCACCCAAAAGCTCGTCTACAGGTGCTTGACTTTGCTTTACAAACTATTTCACCTCTCTGCCCTGTGGACTGAAGCAGGGTTTCATCCAACACAAGACACTTGACTACAGTTTATCTTCGTAGCGTTGAATATGTATGTGATACTGACAGCAGAAGTAGTGCTCATCCTCTCTATGTACATAGCAGAGTCTGGTCCTACTGCACCATGAATATGGTGGCTTTCCCCAATACATACCTATTCGTTATGAACCCACTCCCATAAACATACAAGAAACAAATAAGTAATGCCAGTGAATATGAGAAGGGTGAGTGTCAAGGGGATGGGGTCAGGCTCTTCTCAGTGAAGCCCAGTGACAGGACAAGGGGCAATGGCTGCAAGATGAAGCATAGGAGGTTCAGTGTGAATACCAGAAAAAAAATTTCCCAATTCAGGTGCCAGAGCACTGGAACAGACTGCCCAGAGAGGCTGTAGAGTCTCCTTCTCTGGAGACATTCAAAACCCATCTGGATGCATTTCTGTGTTTCCTACTCTAGGGAATCCTGCTGTGGCAGGGGAGTTGGACTAGATGATCTTTAGAGGTCCCTTCCAACTCCTAACAGTCTGTGATTCTGCATGATTCTGTGAATAAACATTTCAGCTAATAAAGTTGAATCCCATCTAGAAAGGCAAAAGTGGGCAGTGGTAACAAGTTCAAGTGCAATGAAATTAGATCCACCAGAATCACCCAAATACCTTATTGTACAGGTAGATTCATTCTGTGTCTACAAATGTCAGAAATGATCATTCAGTTCAATCTCCTGTGTGAATAAAAAGCAACACTTTCTTGAATGGATCACCACTGCACGGAAAGGCATATATATGACACAAAATATCGAATTCTGATTTTAAAATCTCCAGCAAAGAGTAGCATCTGGCAACTCTTATATTTTCCAATGGACAGTGCTGTGGTGGTTGCACATGGGTTTTTTTTAGACTAAAACTTGCCATCTTGCCTTCACAACTTGCGGTATACTTGTCTGTTAGAATATTATGTTATCTTACCAACTGTGTGCTCACACTGATAAATCACCTATTAATTTTTCTCTTTGAGGAGCTGCTGGACTGAGCTTTCAGAGTTGGCTGTATGGTATAGTGTCTCCCTTATCTCAAAGGTCAGTCTATATTCTAGCATGGGGGAAAAATGTTCCACAAGAAGTAATACCTATTTTTGGCATGTTATTTTAGTTTTCAGTTGAGTTGATACAGTGTTTGCATGCATATATCACTCTTACAGCATTAGTTCTTGCTCTTCTATTTTTAACTGCATTATAAATGCATAAAACCTGCACTGCAGTTAAATTAAGGAATCAGAAAGCTAAGTGCTCAATTGAAACAGATATTTCCTCAACCTCATGAAAGCAACTATTCAAAATAGTCTGTATGAAGTAAATTCTGTCACCAGTTTTGAAAGCATTTACCCACAAATCCTGACAGTTGTCAATACTGAAGAAAAGCTTTTGCACACATGCTTGAAGCTCCATACAATTGACTTTTCAGAATTTCAGAAAAATGTATTTATGCATCAAAAAATCTATACACATCAGGAATGTATCATATGAATTATACATTTCATACATGAAATTCCCCAAAAGAAGACAGCCAATACTTGCAGAAGAATCATGCATAAACCAAACCAGCTCAAGGAACTTGTAAGGCTCACTGCAGAACAGTAAGGGGCACTACAGCCAGGCCTTACATGTTAAAATGAAAGCTCTTCAGAAGCATTGTGCTCTTCTGACCTTAAGCACTGTCATAAAAAGTCCTTCAATAAGTGACAGTTACTACCATAAAGTAACAAGGCTGACTCATGCTGCTTAATTTACACTCTTAGGACCTGGTCCTAAAAACCTAAATGCAGTCAGACAGTGTACACACCTAAGAAAGCCTTTTGATTGCAAAAAAGAAACACCATTCTTCAAACAGGCACTTTCTCAATGGCCATCAAGTTAAGTCTCCTATGGCTTTGCTTATGTAGATTCTGTATAAAGATGCTTTTTGTGAATGTAAAACAGAATGAGTCATTAAACAGAGAAACTCTACAAATTCTGCGGTAATAAAACTACCTAGGAAGATTCTCATCTGAGAGAAATATTGTAATGTTCCTCTCTTTAAAAACCTCCTGATACATGGAATACAACCTAGCTGAATAAATAAACTGCAATCACTTTCTGAGTGTGTTTCTTCTGGGTTTTTTTCTGCCATGCTGTCACTTCCTATTTAAGTCATGCAAAACATGAAAGACTAAGACAAATTATACATTTTGTTCTCTGTGTATTTTAAAGAGAAACTTAATTCCCTAGTTTCTCAATTAGTAGTTAAAGATAATTTTTTTGAAAGGCCAAAAAACAATAGGTAATCATTTTCACATAACTTACATTACAGCTATAGTTGGATCTTTGTAAATCAGAGATACATTTAAAAATCTGTTAGACGTGTTCTTGTGTGCCCTGTTTGTTTAGCAAAAGCATTTTTGATTCTGCTTTAAAATGGCAGCACCTGACAGTTACAACACCCACAAGGGATTTCACGACCAACATGAAGAAACTTTTCAAGATAATAACAGCAAACACGTTTGAACATGATAAAATAAAATTTGATGGAATACATTCCGAGTGTCTTGTTATGAATTAGTGCATGAGAACATGGCAGAACAGTAAAGGCTGCTTGAAAGCTTCTTACCTCCGCTGATTTCTAGAGTGTAACTCAGTATGGCAACACACTAGATTCATAAAGACATAATTTGCTGCAGGCCTGTGCAACGCACTTCATACAGCACGATAATAGATGAAAGCAGGGACTAACTACACATAAGGAAGCTACTACAATAAAGCTATTTTTCTTAACTTTAAACATCACATCTTACACAATGGATTGATCCAAATTGCTTTTGTTTTTCATAGGAAGCTTTTAATTGACTTCTCTAAGGAAACTGAAGTATTCATTTTTATTTGTAAATTTCCTATGATCCATTCTTTCCATTGCCAGATTGTATTAAAAATCCTTTTGCTTTCTAATCCTGCACAGTGGATGGGAATTCATTTTACCTAAAGGGTTTCTGAATGAGAAACAGTATGCTTTACATCCTTAAAATTTCCTTAAAACTCAGAGATTAGGAGAGTTCAGGAAGGCTAAGTCCATATTTAAAATCCTAGATTTTAAATACAGCTGTTCTTTTCCTTATATACTACTTCCATATTTCAGTTTATGGCAGAATAGTACAGCAGATGCAGAATAGCTGCAAAAAAACTACTTCGCATATCAGAGAATAGAGTGTCAAAGACAATTCAAATATGAATTAAGCACTGACTGAAATCTCCGTCTCTGCAAAAGTGTTATTTTTCTATTGTGCTTAAAAGTTTGTAAAAATAAAGCAAAATAGATCAAATTCTGGCCTCTTCTGTGTTTATTTGAAAACGCAACATTTGTGCCTGAAATCTTAATTCGATCTCTGAAAAAAGAAACCTACTATTTAAAATTGGCAGACAATTTTATTTGGTATAAACAAGAGTTCTAGAAATATGAGAAGGAACAGAAAAATCTGCAGGCTGAAATTAGTTCTGCTGAATAGTCATCAGCAGTAGAAAAGGTTATTGGAGCTCACATCATTCTAAAGACCTCTTAATAATGTCAAAAAACAATTAGGAAGACCTTGGCCTTCAGAGCAAAGGCTTTTTGCTATATACAGCACCTCCTACAGTGGGAATGGTGTCTTGAGTACTACAACAATGTAGCCAGGAGGAGCAAGAGAATGAGAATGAGAAGATGCGGCAGCGTAATTCTTCGTGATTGCCCAGTACACCAACTGTGACTATTACTGCAGAAAGGTCAGTGCAGAGGGACAGAAGCCATAGCTGGTGCTGGAGGGACACGTAGTGGGCATGCAAAAATGGAACACATAAAGAAAAGTTAAGACCATCTTCCATAGAGAATATTACCAGGTCATGGTACAAAATGCTTCAAAATGAAGACAGCAAACAGCCTAAAATAAAGTAAATCACTTCAGGTTTTGAATTTGTATTAGAAAAGTCTTACTCAACTACCTGTGTACTGAAAGTGCTGCAGATACTTCACTGTATAAATTAGTTACTGCTATCTTATCATGATGACTGTAACCATCAGTGACTGAACGGCTGATTCAATCTACTTGTTTAACATTTCATTAATTAATGCACTCAACTTACTGGAACTTCTTTTGTTTGAAAGCATTCCACTGAGGTTTCATAATATTCCTCTGGTTTCCTCAGGTATTCCAAATTATGCTGACTGTTCAAACATGAAAAGGTGCACTTGACAGCTTCATATCTCTCCCATTAAGTATACTGATGTGTTCTTGTCAATACTTAAGGCTAACTGCATTCATCTGCTTCTAGATGTAACACAGAAATCATTGCAGAATAGGTCACACTTTAACTCTTAGGGAAAGGTCATCAAGACGATAATTACTCTGTGGAAAACATGGCTGGTTTCCAGAACCAGGGATGTGATCGTGGCTTGAAGTATATTTTAGTCAGTGGCTGGAAGTAATTGGCTTTGCTTTGTTTTTTGAAGGCAGGTGGCCAGCTACCAAGGCCACTAGACTTCCAGCCAACAGAGAGGGTGAGGTTTTTTTCTAATTATTTTTGAATTCTGGCACCTTGGCTACTTCAATGCACCATACATAGAAGTGGAAGACACTTGATACAACAACGTAGCCTAAAAAAGATAAAAGTATTTTGGTCTTACTCAAATGTAAGAAAGCTAACAGAATAGAGACACCTGTACCAAGTTACAGCAGTCTTTAAGCTTCAAGCTTTATCTCTGCTTCTATTCATTCCTTCTGTATGTAAGGAAAGCATCCAATAGCAAATTACATATTACTTTTTTTACTTTCTTACTTAATTTGAACATAATTTTAGTAGATATCAACACGAACTTCACAAAAAATTGGTTGGATGGCCGAGTGCAGAGAGTTGTGCTCAATGGAGTCAAATCCAGTTGGCGGCCGGTCACCAGCAGTGTCCCTAAGGGGTCACTGCTGGGGCCTCTCCTGTTCAACATCTTTATTGATGACTTGGATGAGGGGATAGAGTGCACCCTTAGTAAGTTTGCAGATGACACTAAGCTGGGTGGGAGTGTCGATCTGCTTGAGGGTAGGCAGGCTCTGCAGAGGGACCTAGATAGGCTGGATCGATGGGCAGAGGCCAATGGGATGAGTTTTAATAAGGGTAAATGTAGAGTCCTGCATTTTGGTCATAACAACACCCAGCAGCACTACAGGCTCCNTTCAGCTACTTGAAAGGTCATTCTAGGGAGGCAGGTGTTGGCCTCTTCTCCCTTGTGACTAGTGACAGGAATAGAGGGAATGGGCTTAAGTTGTGTCAGGGTAGGTTTAGATTAGATATTAGGAAGAATTTTTTTACTGAAAGACTGGTGAGATATTGGAATAGGCTGCCCAGGGAGGTGGTGGAGTCACCATCCCTGGAGGTTTTTAAGAAGAGGATAGATGTGTTTCTTCAGGGAATGATTTAGGGATAAGAGTAGTGTAGGTCTATCAGTTGGACTAGATGATCTTTAGGGTCCTTTCCAGCCATAATGATTCTGTGATTCTGTGATTCTTAGTATCTTAAAGACATTTTAGAAGTACGTGTAAAGTGATGCATTATGTGAAGGCAAGAGATAAGCTGAATTTCTTTCTTTGAAGGAAAAGGTCTTTACATTCCCCTGCAGGTAAATGAAGTAAACATAGATGTAAACTTAAACCCTCAGAACTGCTGAGTACTGCTGTGACTGGTACAACAGAGCAGCAGACCAGGAAATTCAGAGGAAATTTGTCTCCCGTGAACATATAAGTTTGTCATATGTTAGCGCCAGCAGGCCCGATTTCTCATGAGAGATGCAGGGACAGGTGTGGGCAGAGCCACAGTCCACCCAAGTTATTTAAACACCCCAGAACTGCAGGGATATGCAATCCCTGTGCATCAGAAAAGGTCAGTCAAGGAGCAGGGTGAGTCATCCAGGCATGTCACTGCAGCCTGCAAGGTCGGTCTCTTGTAAACTTCCAGGGATGGTTGTAGCTCGGCTGAGCACTGATGTTAGAAAAACTGTAGCCACCCAGGCAGAGTCCCCACGCAAACACTTCGGTGTCTAGGCCCCTGCCTGTGGAGAGTGCCAGAACCTGGCATTTGGAACAGAAGGCAGCAGAAATAACACCTGTGTCAGATGTGAACAGGTGAATGATCTTCTCAGTATGGTGACTGAGCTAAAGGAAGAAGTCACGAGGTTATGGACTAAAAGAGAATGTGAAAAGGAGACAGAATGGTGGAGCCAGGCTCTGCCATCCCTGAGTGAGGAGCAGCAGGTGAGGGCAGTATGAGAAGCAGGGGATCTTGTGCCCCCTTGCTCCCTGAAAAAAGACAATCCAAGAGATGGGGGCGAATGGAGGCACGTCCCTCCGAACAGTGGTGGGAGAGGCAAAAGAGGTCCCTCCTGATCTCCCCTGTCTTCCCAGTTGCCCACACACAACAGATATGGGGCTCTAGAAACAGAAAGTTGGGCTAAAGTGGAAGACAGAAGCCTAAATGAAACAGGTGAGTAGTGGAGGAAGTTCACGGCCAAGGCAGAAGGCGAGTGCCTTCCTTGCCTGCCTCTTCTTCCCAGGTGCCTCTGAGAAATAGATATGAGGCCCTGGTGAAAGACAGCCAGTCTAATGGGGATGTGAATGGGAGGCACCCTGTACCAGAGGTCTTGCTGCACTGTGTTAGGCTTCCTGGATGTACAATGAACTCTTCCACAAAGAAAAAGGGAAGAGTTGTGGTTGTTTGAGACTCTCTCATAAAGGGAGCAGAGGGCCCAATATGCAGGGTTGACCCTTATCATAGGGAGGTCTGCAGTCTTCCGGGAGCCTGAATTAGGCAACTGACCGACATGGTCCATTACTTTAGTTTCAAGGATGCTTTGGGAGACAGTGTCAAACACTTCCCTGAAATCAAGATAAACCACATCCACCGCCCTACCCTCATCTATCCACCTGGTTGTAAGCTGAAGCACAGGAGGTTCTGTGTGAACATAAGAAAAAAAAAATTTCCCAGTGAGGGTGCTGGAGCACTGGAACACACTGCCCAGAGAGGTTATGGAGTCTCCTTCTATGCAGTTACTCAAACCTGTCTGGATACTTTTCTGTGTAACCTGTTTTAGGGTATCCTGCTGTGGCAGGGGGGTTGTAGTAGATGATCTTTTGAGGTCCCTTCCAACTCCTAACATCCTGTGATTCTGTGATAACCAATAGATTCTGTGAATTTTATTTTTAAAATGCTAGACTGAATTTAGCATTGCAGCCCATGGGCCTTGTTAAAATCTGTGTGGAGATCTAAGCGTCATCTTCCCCTGTCTCAATGGGCTTTAGAATTGTTCTGATGTAATATTAAACAACTACTAAAGTGATTTTTTTAACAAGAGAGCATTACAAAAAGAACTGCAAGTAGAGATGAGCTTTGAGATAAAAGCAGTGTACACTACTCTTATACACGTTTGCTGGCAGTCACAGCCCATAAGTGCAGTGGAGTTGGAACTGGATGATCTTTGAGGTCCCTTCCAACTCTGACAACCCTATGATCTGCACACAAGGACCTCCAAGAGAAACTTCAGTGGCCATCTGCCTCCAATTCTGAGGAAGCAGAAGCACTTGCAAAGCTGCTGCTGCAGTGTAAGTTGCCCTAGAAGGATACTGTGTGTGACATGGCTAATCTCCACTCAGCTATGCCTATGTTGAATTTATGGTCAAACATTCAAGCTAGTAGCATAGATCAGCAGGGAAACCCATGCAAGGGAAGAAAGTGCCTTGCCATTTCCCAAGGGAGGAAGAAGATGGCATAGCCTCTCTCCTCAGCCTCAGCACAGATGGGCTTTGCTTACAGATGCAAAGGATGCCAGCCACGTCTTCCTGCAGGTGACTCAGATTTGGCATCATGGCATACCTACTGACATAGCTAGGCCAAAAATATCCTGCTCAGAGCAAGGGGCAGGAGATCTCATCTCTCTGGGAGGCTGGGGCCACGAGAGGGAGGCCTTGGACTCTTGCTAGGCCAGAGGTGAGCTTGCAGGACATCAGAAAGGTGAAGACAGTTGAAAGAAAAAAATGCAGAAGCCCACCCTGGAAAAACCCTAGACCCTTCAAATAAACCTAACTCTCAACACTCTATCAAACGCATTGCTGAAAGGTTATTTTCTGTGTAAAAACCTATGCCTTTTTATCTGTCCCAGTACTAAAAGACATTTTATCACACTGTGTTAGGTAAATAAGTACACAGATTCTTCTCAAAACCACACTAAGCAAACAACATTGTTTGCTCTTTCCAATAAACCTGAAATTTCTCTGATGAGGCATAAAGAATTCTCTGGAGCATAGCGTACCCTCACAGAAACTGCACCAAAAGAAACCACATCACAAGAAACCTCCCATCAAGCAAGAGTATTATAACTACTGCGAGTTCTCTTTTATAATCTTCCCAGACTTCATTTAAAACTAAAATTCAGACTAAAATATTAGTTTTTGTCTGTGTACAGAACATACATTTTTAGAGGAACTAGAGTATTAAATGAAGCATTAATTAATTAATTAAAATTAAAATCAATTAATTAATTAAATGAAGCATTAATTAATCCTGGAGAACAAGAGAGATGCCTGAGGACTGGATGAAGGCCAATATCATCCCAATCTTCAAAAAGGGCAAGAAGGTGGACCTGGGTAACTATAGGCTGGTCAGTCTTGCCTCCATCCCTGGAAAGGTAATGGAACAGCTTGTTCTTGCCACCATCTCAAAATAAGTGGAGGAAGGGAGGCTTACCACAAGTAGTCAACATGGATTCAGTAAGGGGAAGTTATGCTTCACTAATTCGATAGCCTTTTATTATGGCACAACTAGACAGACAGATGAGGGAAGTGCAGTGGATGTGGTATTTCTTGACTTCAGCAAAACTTTTGATACTGTCTCCCATGGTATCCTCACAGCCAAGCTCAAGAACATGGATTGGGTGATTGTGCAGAGAAGTGGATTGGGAACTGGCTGAAGGACAGAGCCCAGAGAGTTGTGATCAGTGGAGCAGAGTCTAGCTGGAGGCCTGTGACTAGCGGTGTTCCCCAAGGTTTGGTACTGGGTCCAATGATATTCAATATATTCATCAATGACCTGTAAAGTGTACCCTCAGCAAGTTTGCTGATGATACAAAACTGGGAAGAGTGGCTGACACACCAGAAGGCTGTGCTGCCATCCAGCATGACCTGGACAGGCTGGAGAGCTGGGCAGGGAGACATTTAATGCGATTTAACAAGAGCAAGGGTAAAGTCCTGCATCTGGGGAATGAACAACCCCATGCATCAGTACAGGCTGGGGGCTGATCTGTTGGATAGCAGCTCTGGGAAAAAAGACCTAGGCGTCCTGGTGGACAAGAGGAAGACCATGAGCCAACAATACACCCTCACAGCCAAGAAGGTCAATGGCATCCTAGGATGCATCAAGAAAAGCATGGCCAGCAGGTCAAGGGAGGTTATCCTCCCACTCTACACTGTGCTGGTGAGGCCCCACCTGGAATACTGTGTCCAGTTCTGGGCTCTCCAGTTGAAAAAGGACAGGGAACTACTGGAGAGAGCCCAGCACAGGGCTACCAAGATTATTAAGGGTGTGGAGCTTCTACCCTACAAGGACAGGCTGAGAGTGCTGGGTCTTTTCAGCCTTGAGAAGGGGACACTAAGGTGTGACCTCATCAGCGTCTACAAATATGTTAAGGGCGAGCGTTGGGAAGATGGAGACAGGCTCTTTTCTATGTCCTCCAATGTTAGGATGAGGCAATGGGAGCAAGCTGGAGCATAGGAGGTTTAGTGTAAACATTAGGAAAAACTTTTTCACAGTCAAGGTCACAGAACACTGGAACAGACTGCCCAGGGAGGTTGTGGAGTCTCCTTCTCTGGAGACATTCAAAACCTGCCTGGATTCGTTCCTGTGCGACCTCATCTAGGTGATCCTGCTGTGGCAGGGGGGTTGGACTAGGTAATTTTTCTAGGTACCTTTCAACTCCTAACATTCTATGATTAAAATAATCTGCTTTGTGTAAATCAGTTTATTCAAACTCCTTGGACCCAAAAACAAAAGGTGCCATCCCGTGGCTGAAAGAAGCACAGAGTTAAACTAAAACTGGCGGCAAGATTCAACTACACTGACATCTAGCGGTGTAAGACATCAAAGTGGTAGAACAAGTTCCAAAACCTTTCAAAAAATAGAAGATAAGCCACTGTATGATTTAAAACACTCCTTGGCAAATCTGTTGTATCTTATTTATTTTTCATTTAAAAACATGACATAGCATATTATCTAGTATTATTAGTAATTCTGAATATCTATGATTCACAGGAATTATTTTAAAGAGAGAATACTAAAGAAATCATTAATACAATTCTATTATCCCAATGGGTTTTAAAGTGATATTGCTTATAAACCTCAGTGTAACTTACTTGCTCATGAATCCTAAGGACTTTAATCCAAAAGTATTCTTGTAGAATTGAAGTTATCAGAGGCTTTAGAATCCCTCTTAAAAAGACTCTACGGATTGGTATATCACACAAACTACATTTCTGTAGAATTATATTTATGGAACATAGCAATATAGCTGGACAGTCACCATAACTTTATTGTATTAATAAAAGTGATGACTCTCATAAGCTGCTCGAAACAGCCATTGCACATTGCTTGCAATCAATTATATTAAAATATTAATTCAATAACTGGGTGCAGCCTTTTCATATTATTTCTTGCATTTTCTTACAGTTTCTTTCTTCCATTGCATATCTTTGATTCTAATTTCTGACAAAAGCCTTAAAAGAGATCAGGCTGACTTGATACAATGCAGATTCCAAGAATACCGTGATGAGTGAAAGCTCACCAGACGTGAGGGAGGGGAAGGAGTAAAACAAAGAAATTAAAAAGCTCCATCAGAAGACAGGAACTAGGTCTTAGCTACTTCATTTCATACTTCAAACACATTGCATGCTAGTAAAAAAAAAACCTAAAAGATACTGATCCTAGAGAAACAAAGAATGCGGGCTCACATTTTCAAAAATGTTTTAGTCAAGCACCGAGATACTCTGAAAAGCATTACTCAATTAAGATAAATAATTTTATATTGAACTATCTTTGTATTTAAAGAAACATTCAAGCCTTAGTAGTATTACTTTAAAGACATTTTTCTTACAAGTTAAAGGTGTACTAGTGTGACAAAATAATGTTGTCACATTTGGGGTTTTTAATTAGTTTGTATTTTCAAATCAAATGAATAGTTGCCAATTTTTCCCAAAACACTATAATGATTTGCCTGTACTCTCAAGTCCATGCTTTAATTCAGCCCAGAGAGCATACAGGGTAACTCTTGAGTTCCTTTACTACAAACTGTTCACAAAGCAAAACTCATGCTTTTCTATGAAAAAAATAGTTTATAAAAAAAATTAGTTTTTATAAGAAATAGTTTCTAAACTTGTCACATTCGACTGCTAAACTGGGACATAATATTCTGTGATTCTGTGATTTGACATCATCAGGACTATTTTTCCAATCCTTTTCACTTCAAATGTTAATTTCACCAGAAAGTACAGTAAATATATTTAACAGATGAAAAATCTGATTTTAATTTCTGTGGTTGTGAATTTGGAAGTTAAAATACCAAGAGAATTGATATCATAAGAATCATTTAGTACTGCTGACAGTTCTAAATATATATTCCAGTACAATAATTTGTAATAACTGTGTAATTTCCCTTAAATAAATATTAAGTGCCTTCTTAAAATCTTTCACCACTCAGTGTTGTTTTCTAGCCATCTACAACTCATTAGCAGGCAAAGATATTTTTGCCACAAAGTGCAACACATGGACAATGCAATAGAAAGTGGGGAGTATATTAAAAGGTAAAGTTTAGCAGAGAGTGGGTGTATTTTTTTCTTACCAAGGCTTAGAATAGGCAGATAAAATCTGGCTGTGAAGCATTTTGACAAAAGGCAAAATTCAATTTCCATGAAAACAGAACAAGTTGTTCCTTCTGCCTAACATGCAACATCTAGCCAATCCTCTCATATGCAAATTGAGTGTGTATATTACCTCTGTATTAACTAAGAAAAAGCTGACTTTGAATTTTCCTTCAGCAGGAGCTGGAAAAGGGTTATGCCAAAATTCCACTGTTTCTTCATTCAATATTACTGGGGTTTCTGCAAAATATTATTCACATTAATCATTACTGTTGTGATTTCTTTGGGAAAATATATAATGGCTATTTAAAGGAATTAGTAACTATGTTGCTAAAATGTTATTCTAAAGGTAACAGCAGAATAATTAAAAAAACCTTGAAGACACACACACAAAAATTATTTTGAGTAGATAACCCAGGAAAGTAGCCTGAGGGATCTATCTTCTAATTAGACCTTCAGCTTTTTAAAACAGACCTACATAGTGTCAAATGGTGCTTAATTTTTCATGTGTGGACAAAAAATGAGAAAGAAATTACTTGCCCTGAATAACACATTCATGAAGATTAATGCTACTTCACCAGTGTATTAGAAGACAGTGATAGAAATGTTTAGGAATAAGAATAAAAAGCATTTGCATAACAGGGAAGGAAAGGATTTTGAAAAATCACTTCTTTTTCAGGTTCCACTGACAGATGACCTTTACTGCATGATCTTTAACAGAGATAGTAATTGAGTGAATGTTCAATTTTATGACTAAAATACCAGGGATGTTTGACAAAATGGTATAAATTTCCATGCAATCCAGTAATGTGTTTATGTTGCATGCAATACAGTAATCCATGCAACAGCAACCAGTGAATTCCACCTTTAAAAGAAGAATTGGTATTCTGAATAGCTATTGTGCATTGCTATCAAGTAGCAATACCTTTCCAGGGATGCAGGTGAGGCTGACCAGTCTATAGTTACTCAGTTGGAGAGCAGTGGAAGGGAAAGGTAGCTGGGGGTCCTGGTGGATGGAAGGATAACCATGAGCCAGCAGTGTGCTCTTGTGGCCAGGAGGGCCAATGGGATTATGGGGTGGATTAGAAAGGGTGTGGTTATTAGGTCGAGAGAAGTTCTTCTCCCCCTTTACTCTACCCTGGTGAAGCCACATCTGGAATCCTGTGTCCAGTGCTGAGCCCCTCAGTTGAAGAAGGATAGGGAACTGCTGGAAAGAGTCTACCACAGAGCCACAATGATGATGAAGGGGGTGGAACATCTTCCTTATGAGGAAAGGCTGAGGGAGCTGGGTCTCTTTAGCTTGGAGAAGAGGAGACTAAGGGGTGACTTCATCTATGCTTTTAAGTATTTGAAGGATGCCTGTCAGGAGGATGGGTTCAGACTCTTCTCAGTGAAACCCAGTGACAAGACAAGGGGCAATGGTTGTAAGCTGAAGCACAGGAGGTCCTTTGTGAATACACAAAGAAATGTTTTCCCACTGAGGGTGCCAGAGAACTGGAATAGACTGCCCAGAGAGGTTGTGGAGTCTCCTTCTGTGGAGGTATTCAAAACCCGTCTGGATGCGCTTCTGTGTGACCTGGTCTAGGGAATCCTGCTGTGGCAGGGGGGTTGGACTAGATGACCTTTTGAGGTCCCTTCCAGCTCCTAACATTCTGTAATTCTGTGATTCCGTGATTCTGAAAGATTTTTTAAATCTGATGAAAGAGTCGTCTTCTTCTTCTGGAAAAACAGGAGAGGAAGAAATGTTTCCAAGCCATGGTTTCTTGTCAGATTGGACAACACCTTTAAATAGATTTGTCTCATGTTTTGAGCAGACAGTTGGACTAAAGGACCTTTTGAAGTCACTGTTGATCTTAATTATCCTAGGATCCTCCCCTGCAGTCACATAAATTTGTTGGATGATAAGCAATAAATTCTCTGTGCCTCTCTGTTCATATTTCCCTTACAGTAAGTGCTTATAGAAATTAAACAAAAAAAATGGCATTGAGATCTTAAAATTATATAATAAGGTGGTGCTTGTGTAATAGCAAGGTGGTTGTCAGGCAAATCATTTTTAGCTCTAGGTAAAAGTCTATTTTCAATTTCTCCTTCTCTTGGCTTAAAGATATTTTACTGCAGTAATAAAATAAAATAAATAGTGCTGGCCAGAAATAAAACTTGTTCTCTGTAGCTATAGAGATTATTGTCTATTCCTATCCACAAATTATACATTCCCTGGGCATTTGTGTCTCAACTACTACTGTCATTTAAATGGATTAAAACAGTTGCTGCTGCTGTGATCTGTGACTACCTCCTCCTCAGATTTAGCAAAAGAGGTAGATAGGCAGAAAGATACTGGCATCTTAGTAAAAGCATATAATCTTTTATTTTTATGACTGTTACCCTGCATTGTCTACATATTTTGTGTGCTTCATTAGGCTATATTCAACTACTATAAATTGCTCTGTACAGTGTAATAAACAAAATACCTTAAAATAAAATACTTTCTGTTCATGATTTCAATGTGATTATGTAGAGTGCATAAAGATAAATTATCTTGCACTTTTGGAAAGACAAACATTAATTAACAGGAAAAGTAAATATTTTTTCAAAATGAAAACTTAATTAAAATATTTTAAAAACCAGAGTGTCTCAAGTACTGCACTTTTTTTTTTAAATCCACTTGAAGTACTCCTGACGCAGAATTATAAAGTACATTTTTTATTTCAACATTATTCTTTTAAGTTTTTACGCAGTTGTATTACTGTTGTGTTCTGGTTGCAACTTTACTGCAAAGATAAAAACATTCTCTACTATACCCCATTCACATTGAAGCTTTAAAATGTTCTGACACTTGAACTCTGTCACTCACTGTTAGTATCACATTTTAAGTAACCATACATACATTTAAAATGAATTTGGACTTGCTTCGCTTAATTCTGTTCAACTAAAGTATATAGGTATGAAACATTAGATTTCTCTTGGTTTTCAAACAACTTGTCACAACTTTAGACTCATGCATCTACTAATATTTATGAACAAATGCAGCTTTTACTTTTACATATATATTCTGACCACTTATTCCAGTCACACAAAACCCATTTCTATTCTTTGTTTTATTTCAAGTCCTCCTTTCACCTTCTTTACACCCTAATTTCAATGCCATTGGAAATAAAATTTGAAACCTTCCAATTTTTCATTCAACATCTTCTGCTAACAGAGGTGCCCAGACCATGTCTACCACCAGTCATCAAACTGGTTTTCCATATGGGCATCAATAAAAATACCAATTTTAACCCTATTTCTGTTGGAGAAAATAAAGATTATTGTGTCTAAAATGAAAAAAGCTCTACAATTACATGTGCATTAAAAATAGAAATAGTGCTGTCATGCTGCTTATTTCTTTGATGGGGACTTAATATCCTCCTCAACTGATACAGTAGAATGGTTGACTTATCTATGTATAGGCACATATGTGATGGTTCCACTGCATTGCCTTCTCAATGTCTAAAACCTCAACAACAGTTACCTCAAGCCTCTTTTGTAAAAAGATCCCAACCATGCATTCCTCTATTGACCATCACGTGGCTCTTTGTCTTTAAGCCTCACATCTGTATGAACTACTTTCTCAACAAGTGCTCTGCCTTTGTCATGTCTCTTATTCCTTTAGAAATTAATTTCTGGAAGTATTAACTTGACTATCACCCCATCTCTGAATTTCTACCAGAAAGGCTCAGCCACAAGAGCTACCCAAGAGCAGCCATGATTTCATCTACTTAATAGAATCCAAGTGCTGTGGAAAGAAGTTGCATTTCTGGTCATGTATTCCTGCTTATGTATGATGAAAGACATTACAGTATTTAGTATGTATAACGTCATCTCCTGAAGACACTAAGTTTAAAAGTTTCTGAACATAATATTACACATCACTCTGCAAAATAGTTCTCCCTTGATTTTAGGGTAATTTATTTCTCAATGTAACTATGCTGATCTAAGACACAGGACACCACAGCTTTAAAAGATTTCTTAGAAGATGAAAAATATCTGACCGAATCTTTGCTTTGTAAAAAAAAAGCAAAACTAACAACAAAAATATAAACCAAATAATAAAAAAACCAAAACAACAAAAAACCCAAAACACATACACACACACATTCGTCAGAAAAAAAATAACAACATCAAAAAAACCAACAACCTGACAACAACAACAAAAAGTGAAACAGAGAAAGAGGGAAATCATGCTGGGAAAATACTTGGTTAACATAAAAAGCAAAAAACCAAAACAATACAACATCCAAAAGATAATGTGGCAATGTTCTTCATTATCCGCATAACAGTAAACCAGTTAATAAAGTAGGATAAATTGGCAAAAATCTGCTGAAATCAATAAAAGTACTGCTGCACATAAAGTCTAACACTACATAATGAGTAAGATGCATTGTAGAACATCAATAAACAAAATAAGGCACTGTGAGTTATTAAAAAATCATTTGCAAGTATACACAGTTTTCAAATCATTCAACAAACAATTCCTGATGGTAAGCTGTACTTCAAAGCTTTAGTTTTACTAATAACTGCACTTAGAATGTGACCAGGCAGGAAGGTGAAGATCAGAAATCTATTCTGAAATACTAAGAACAAATCACGTGCCTGGGCAACACTGTCTCACATCCAACAAGGAGTCACAGTTTTTATATATATAGAGAGAGATATATATACACACACACACACACAAATGTATATCACAGAGCAGCACTGTGTTTGGGTAGCATCTCTACCATAAAATGTTCTTAACTAATGACGCTAACAAAAAGGTATACAGTCTAGGCATTGTTACCATCGTAAAAAAAGAAAATTTCTCTTTTGTTACCTATATAGAGTCAGATGCACATTTTTTCAGAATCAATGTTCCAAGAAAGGTTAACTGTAGAGACAATGAGTACACATGGCCTAAAAATAGTAATACTGACAACGCATAGAAAATCCAGCATCTTCCCAATTTATTTCAATAATTTTTCATGGAAAAATCTGAATACCTTCTTTCAGCACATAATTTTATGACAATGAAGGGCAGCAGTCTCTTTTTGTAACACTAAATTCAAAGAAAAGAGATCTTTTCTGACAAATGGACATGCTTAGTTTTTTTTATTTTAATCTTTAGCATAACATCAAAGCATTTGTCTGCACAATGTTTTGAATGCCATTTGACAAAAAGAAAAGCAAGTTAGTTCTCCAGTTTTAAAAGCAAGCTAGGTGCATGAATGGTTACATGCAACATTTAAATACTTAATATTATTAGACAAATGCTCTTTCTAGTAATTCTAGTCATAGATGCCTACAGCTTCATATGGGAACTTGTGTCAGTTTCTGAAACATATCCATTTCTAAAGTATGCATTTATTGTAGAGTTACAAAGAACTTTTTTTTTTAATGGAGTGACTTAATTTTCAAAGCTGATATCCTTTACACAGCACATGCAACCTTTATTTCCAAAACATTATTCCAGAGAAAGCACAGGGTAAAAAAAAAAAAAAAAAAAGAGGAAAATCAAGAACATATGCTAATCCCTTTTTTGAAAATATTTTCTCTTTACCTATACACAGTGACAATGACTCAAATGAGTTTTACAAATGTCATACACGAAGAAAGCAGAAAATTCTTCAGTAGTGATTAGATACTTCAGAGTTTCTTACTTAAACACAAATGGTAAATTTTCATCAAATGAAATTGCTGTCCTCTAGTTTGTCACACAAGAAGTGACATGATAGTAATGAAAAATTCCATGTCTTACACAGCATCACAGAATCAGTAAGGTTGGAAGGGACCTCTAAGATCACCAAGTCCAACCGTCAACCTATCACCATCATGTCACTAAACCATGTCCCTAAGTACCACATCTACATGTTTTTTAAACACCTCCAGGGATGCTGCCTCCACCACTTCCCTGTTCCAATGCCTAACAAGTCTTTCAGTGAATAAATTTTTCCTGATATCCAGTCTAAACCTACCATGATGCAACTTGAGGCCATTTCCTCTTGTCCTCTTGGTAACCTGGAGAAGAGAACAACCCCCATCACACTACCACCTCCTTTTATGTGTTTGTAGAGAAGAGCCTCCTCTGCCTCAGACTAAACAACCCCCGTTCCCTCAGCTGCACCTCATAAGACTTATTCTCCAGACCCTTCACCAGCCTCATTGCCCTTCTCTGGATACATTCCAATGCCTCTATGTCTTTCTTGTAGTGAGGGGCCCAATACTGAACATAGTACTCGAGGTGCGGCATCACCAGTGATGAGTATAGAGGGACGATCACTTTCCTGGTCCTACTGGCCACATTTCTGGTTTAAGAACAGCTTACAAGTAACATCAGACAATTTACCAAAGCTACATGAAAAGGAGATAGTTTTACTTAGTGACTGGCTTGTTGGCTGTTTATGTTTGAAATGTTCAGGTGGTCCTTCTTTTTGGAACATACTGCTTTGACTTTACGACTCCTCTTTTTGCTCCCATTTGCTAAATAATTGTCTCCAGTTTCATACTAATTTACCAACTTTTCCTTCAGTTTATACTTTCATTGTCCTTTATACTATCATTTCCTGTGATTTCCACCAATGCTTGCTCTTAAATGGCCGAAGAAGTACCCTTGTACCCCACCTAGTGATGCTCTCACAGGATCCTGAAGCTTTCTGTACTGACATGTAGACTTTTTTGCCATACACTTATTAGTTGACTTTGTTCTACATGTAGAGTAAATTCTGGAGGCAAGAGTCACCTTCTTGCTATAAATATCACTCATGAAATACCAAAAGAAAAAAAAAAAGGCAAAAACAGTTAGTTCTGACCTTACAAAAATTTACAAATGAACACATTTAGCTTTAAATGTGTAAGTTATCTTCAACTTCAGCTGTGATCAGGCAACCTCATATACAACTTTTTTTTTTTTTTTTTTTAGAATCTAGACCTAGGAAAAAGCTGACAAATTGTGATTTTACTTACATGAAACATTTTTAAAGTGCAAGCATTTATATATATGTTTTGGGGGTATGCTATCCCCCTGGTTGCAGGGTCACACAGGGCTGACATGGCAACACTACAGACAGCAGATGGATCTCTACTGGGCTGTTGATGGGTGCTCACCTCCCCCAGCACAAAGGACACGTGGGAAGTTGCACCTGCCAACACAGGTACTGTAACCGCCTACAGGGTACCATCCTGATTTACTAAATAAGTTTTATTCAACCTACAGGATGTGCAAAATTGAACTATATTTACGAGAACAAGTCACCTATGAAAATGAACAAATTGAGATATACTTGGAATTTGCAGCTCCATTCTGTGCTGTATCACCACATGAGATGCAAAAACCACATCATGGGGAAGCTGTCAGTGAACGGAATACAGCCTGGTTTTTTTCAATCTCTGAAGAAAGCTTTGGCAGCCTCAGTTTAAAATGTTCATCGAATATTTTGCTGTGACATTCAACATTCTAGTTATGTTCAGGCAAGCTGACCCTAGTTCTGCTAAATTAGTCAGTGAGATGTAAAGTAGCAGCAGAAATAATTTATAAATATAAAGCAGCTTTCACCTTTTCTGTTGAGACTAGTATCTTTCCATAACAGAAATCGTGCCAAAGAATTACAAAGCTGTTTGCTTATTTATTGAACACTTCAAAGCAGAATTACAAGTTTAGAAGTTATTGACAAGAGACATCTGTTGCACCATATGCACAAAAACTGAGGACATAAACCCATCCTTTTGGAGCAGTGTACCTTTCTGGTTTTAGCCTTGTAAATCACTCAAATCTTAGTCAGTGATAAACCAAATTGTTAAAATCCTATATTAATGAAACAATGAATAAGCAGCTGGATCGGATTATAGTAGTATTGATGTAAGAATATTTCCTGACAACAGATACATCAAAGATAAACCATAATGTAATAGCTAGAAGAAGAAGCAAACCAAGGAATAAACAAGTGGATTTACAGCAATATCCCTATGGCCTGGATTTTCTTTCTGGATTTTCATCCGTAGCCTCCCTGTAGAAGTTTTTGGTGCATCATGAAAAAAACCAAATGTCCTCAAACTACAGAAAACAACAAGTCCAAAGGTTAATAAAATTAGAAGAGCAAAAGCTGGAATTTAAATAAATGCTGTGCTGAAACAAGGAAGGTATTTTACAGAAAACACTGGAAACAGGCAGGATCTGTAATGTCAGTGTCTTCACAAAGTTTGTCAGTTAAGGAAGGCTACTGAGAAGCTAAGTTCCTCAATGAAGAGAAGGGTTGTTCAAACATACTGATACACCATGCCAAGGTTAAGAGAGGTAATAAAAACTTGATTTCTCACTACTTATTCATGAGGGTTGCAAGACAGAAAATACTATACTTTTCTGGAAAAAGGGCAGCTTTCCAGGGAACTGAGAAAATAGAAATACAGAAGTGAATTCAGTGAACAGGCAACACCGCTAAACTGAGTATTAAAAACTAACAAACATCCCAAGTTTTTGTGGAATTTCTGCGGATGATGATAGATGTGCAAGAAAATAGTTAAAGTTTTGGTTATTAAATGGAACATCAGAACAACTCCTGGTCCTAAGTGCTTGGTAGCTCCCATGTCCAGTTTACAACAGGATTAGTATTAAAGTGTTCAGCTTAGAAAGCAAAGCAGAGAGCAACAGGTCATTCAAAATGTGCAGATCATTACATTGCCATAGCTTTCAGAAAAACCCATGTCTTTTTTTCTCTTTTAAAAAACAAATAAAACAAACTGAAAGTTCTATACATTGCTGCCCATCTTCTGAAACAGTCATACTTAAATCACATAAAGAAATGTGCCTGCTGAAGAAAAGCCACCAAACAGTATTTTTCATTCTTGGTGGCTTCTCTGACTGGTTATAAAAGCAAATGTCCTACTAGATCCATATTCAGTATCTGACCTAAGCCAACTTTATATCTGACCTGCTTTTGAACTGGGAAGACATAAGCTATCAGCCACCAGTGCCTAAGAAAATGGCAAAACACTGTTCATAGTGATGAAGTCACAAGAATCTTCAACAATACAGTAAGATTGCTAATGAGTGATTGATGCTGAACAGAGCAGGAAAATGCCCCTGAATGCTCCCTGTTAGTGGAAAGAAATCTCACAATGGGAAGATGTGACATAATGAACCTTTGAATTGCATTTAATTTAGCAAGTCCAACTAGTAGATACATGAAAATGATCTGATAGTATCTCTATATTCACAAAGGAAGAGTTAATTTTGTTGTATTTTTTTTCCAAAAATGATGGAGCACCAAGGAGTTAAAGGGCAAACAGACCAATAAAGTTGGTAAAGGACAATAAAAAGAACAGGATTTAATTGGTGAATTTTCATCCTAGCAAAACAAAGAAAATGCTCTTCTCTTCCCTCCATCAACAGGGAGAGCTATCTCAGTGCTCCATAGGAACCCCAATGTTCCTTGTTTCTTTTTATACTGGCATAAAACAGAGACAACATCTGGATGACAGTTAAGGTTAACCAGAATCACAGAATTATAAACCAGCACCTGAAGGCTATGATTCAGATTTCCTTGTCTGCAAAACTTGCATGAAGACCTATTATTAATCTCACAAAAGAGCCCTTTATGTGCCAAGATACTTCAGAAATGAAGCAGTACTGCCAACAGGTACACATAAAATGAAGCACTTATTTGAGCATTTTTATTAGTCAGAACTGCCCTACAAATAAAGATGTATTTTACTGCCTCACCACCACATGGAGAGTTGTCTGATGGGACAAGAGACTATTCAGTGTTTAAATGTTTTCATGGCAAAGATCTCTTTTTCACTAATACCCAAACAGAATTTCCGTTAAACAGTTTGCTTCCTATCCAGCCGCTGTCTAGATGAAGATAGTACATGCATCTTGTCTGCAACTATCTTACATACATCAAGTTTTGGAGGCATAGAAAGCTACAATTTTGGTTAGTCAAACTCACTACAATAATTTTGGAGTGCTTATGATCCACATTTATATATAACAGAGATTATCCGTACAACAGGAATCACATTTTAATCCTATTTATTACTCCTAAGACATGTTGACATACACAGTAAAGCCAAAGAGGTGCTGATCACTTTGCAGTGACTGGGAATACAGCTTTTCCTTGTGGCATTAAGATGGGTAATGACTGAATAAAGTAGAAGTTCCAAGAACTTCAGGAAATAAATGTCTTTATTCTTGCACACAGATGATAAAATCTGTCTTTAGAGGCATTCTCTCAATCACGGGGAAAAAAATGAAAATGTGTATAATGGGACCTTTATCATACAATCTGCCCTAAAGTAGCCATGAGAAGACACTGTCCCTGACCACTGCTAAGGTAAAAACAAGTTACTTGCAACATGAATGTGTGTGCAGCTGACACATTTTGGTAAGCTACAAATACATGATTTTCTTCCTTCTGTGAAGTAATTTGTATTCTGTTGCTAGAAATAAAACTGAAGAAATTAACATGTGTGCTGCATGAGACCTGAGGTCATGTCTGTTCGCACTTCTAGTTATTTTGCAAGGTGGGTTATTCTGAAAATAATTAAATGAATAAACTACATAGACTCATTCACATCAAAAGTGAGACTGATAGTTATTTTGTTGTTAGAATGCTACTTAATTTTGATTTTATGAAATTTTGCATATGCTGTTTGCAGTTATATTTTGACAACTGTTAAACATAGTTTGCAGATTCTGTAGAATTACCCGTATTTTTTTCACTTAAACCACTAGATGTCTCCAGCTCCATTCATTATAAAGGCAAATTTAAAGCACACAAAATGCATGACTTGCACCTTTGAAATCTTGCTTGGAAACTCTCAAGCCATAAAAGCAGAATCCCGTGAGTTTCTTGTTATGACTCCAATAGAAAGTCAATGTTCTATATGGAAAGTGCTATCCTGTTGTTTTAAAAAAAGAAAAGGAAAATTAAAATATTCTAGCTGTAGTATAATTCTTAGCTGTCAGCAAAATGTATGTGATGCATGTCTTAAAGCTTTTAAGAAATAACTTCTTTCCTTTGGTGGACGACTTGTTAAGGAAGCATTTCAACCACAGATGAGACTGGCAAAACTCCTTAGTCCGTTTTCATAACAAACACAAAGAAGATTCAAATTCCTCAATCATTTTTATATGGCTCTTAAAACAATTTTTTTTTAATTAAATATATTCTTTATGAAGTGTTGCTTTCTGCTTTTTTACACCTTAATAACAAAAAGCAGTTGGCATATTTATGTAAGAAAATGGCTCCAGAAATATTGTCACTAAAGAAAATATCACCACTATGTCATCATATAAAGGAAAAAAAGAATGACTGTGTAGTGCTAGTGCTATAGTGGTTTGATTCAATATACTGCATTCTTTGCTCAGGTGAAGTGCCTGGTGACTGCAAAAACAGAAACATCACACTTATTTTTAAAAAGAGTAGAAAGGAGGACCCTGGGAACTACCTAGCTGTTATCCTCACCTCTGTGCCTGGGAAACCCCTTGAACAAATCCTCCTGAAAGATAGGATGAAACATACAGAAGGCAGGGAGGTGATTAGAGAAAGTCAAGGTGGTTTTAACCAAGGACAAATTGCATCTGACTAAGGTAATGGCCTTCTACACTGGAGTGTCTACATCAGTAGACAAGGGAAAAGCAACTGCAATCATCTACCTGGACTTCTGTAAGGCCTCTGAAATGGTCCCACATATTCTTTCTGCTAAATTGGAGAGATAGGGATTTGATGGATGGACTATAAGGAACTGGCTTGGTGGACACAGTCAACAATTAACAGAACAATGACTCATTGTTCAAGTGAAAAACAGTAATGAGTAGTGTTTCTCATGGGTCCATACTGGGGTGAATGCTTTTTAATATCTTCATGAATGATATAGACAGTGAGATTGAGTGCATCTTCACTAAGTTTGCGGATGACACCAAATTGAGGGGTTCAGTTGATAAGCTCAAGGAAAGGGATCCCATTAGAGGGACCTTGACAGGTATAAGGAGGGGAACCATGTGACCCTTGTGAAGTTCAAGATGGCTAAGTGCAAGGTCCTACCCCTGGGTCAGGATAATCACCAGTACCAACACAGACTGGGGAATAAATGAATTGAGAGTAGCTTTGCAGTAGAAGGACATGTGCATGCAGCCCAGAAAACTAATCATATCCTGGGATGCAGAAAAATAAAGCACAGCCAGCAGGTTGAGGGAGGTGATTCTTCCCCTTTAACACTGCTCTTATTAGACACCCGTCTGGAGTACTGCAACCAGCTCTGGAGTCCCCAGCACATGAAAGACAAGAAAGACAGAGGAGTGGCACAGAAATAATCAGAGGGCTGATACACCCTCTCCTGTATGAGCCAAAGCCAGAGAGCGTGGTGACCTGGAGCATGGCAAACAGGAACACGCAAACAGGTACGGGGCAGTTTGTGCAGCAGTTCATGCAGGTAGGGCATGAAGGAAAAGCGTGAAGGAGCGTGCTGTGCCCCTTCAGACTTCAGAGGTGAGCTTCAGGAGTGGCTATCACTCACCTACGAAATGGCTAGGTATTGTTAACACTAGGAAGAAAGCCACAGTTTATCTGGAAGTAGAGACCCAGACAGAGCTCTGGTATGAACATGCAGCTGTCCAGGTGTCTGGCTGTAGGGAGTGCCTGAGCCTGTCACAGTTTAGTGAAGGTTGCTGTGTGAGGTGTGAGCAACTAGATGATCTGCTCAGCCTGGTGGCAAAGCTGACGGAGGAAGTGGAGAGATTAAGAACTATCAGGGAGTGTGAGGGAGAGACAGACTGGTGGAGTCACTCCCTGACATATCTGAGACGATCTCAGCAGGACATCTCACCTTGTGAAAGGAAGAACTCCTTACCCTCTCACCATCATGAGGAAGAAGGAGGATTAGGTAACAAGGGAGAATGGAAACAGGTCACTGCTTGGCATGGCAGGCGAGCCCTTTCCCGGCCTGCTTCACCTTCCCGGGTGCCTATATACAATAGATCTGAGGCCCTGGAACTAGATGAGCAGACATCAGATGAAAGGGACGTAAATCCTTCTAGGTTGGAAGGGTTGTGTAGGGCAGGGTAGCCTGCCTCTCGCATTAGTACCACCTTTGTTAAGAAGAAAAGATGAGTTATTGTCATTGGTGACTCTACTCTGCGGGGAATGGAGGGTCCAATATGTCAACTGGACCCAACCCACAGGGAAGTCTGCTGCCTCCCTGGGTCCAAGGTAGGGGATATTACTAGAATACTTCCTAGTCTGGTGAAGAGCTCAGATTATTATCCTCTTTTAGTTATCCAAATTAGCTCTGATGAGCTTGAGGTAAGTAATCCAAGGGCCACTAAAAAAGAGTTCAGGGCCTTGGGCTGTTTAATGGAAAACTCGGGAGCACAGGTAATATTTTCCTCACTTCCAACGGTAGCTAAGGAAAATTTTGATAGGAATAGGAGGACCCAATCTGTCAATGCATGGCTGCAAAATTGGAGTCACTGTAGTGGTGTCACTTTCGGTTCTTCGATCATGGGAAGGTCTATTCATCCCCTGGTCTGTTGGCATACAATGGGATACAACTTCCTCACAGGGGTAGAAGGGTCATGTCTTATGAGCTGGCAGGGTTGATAGACAGGGCTTTACGCTAGGTTGGAAGGGGGAATGGGACAGAATGGGGCATGAAAGAGATGAGGGTCTGGTTGGCTCCCCAAAGGCTAAGGGATTGAGCACTGTCAAAATACTTTTGCCTAACTCAAGGGATGGTTAGTATAAAGAGTCACTCTTTAAATGTTTTTACACCAATGCGCGTGGCATGAGGAAAAAGAAAGAGGAGCTTGAAGGCCTGGTCTCAGAGTTATGACATTATTGGTCTAAGTGAAACATGGTGGGATGAGTCCTGTGACTGGTGTGTCATGGTGGATGGTAATAAGGTCCTGGAAAGACAGGCAAGGCAGAAGAGGCGGGGTGGTGGCACTGTATGTAACAGAGTGACTGCAATGTACCCAACTTGCTAGTGGTAATGACAAGGTTAAGAGCCTCTGGGTAAGGATTAAGGGACAAACAAATAAAGCCGATGTGGTTGTGGGAGTCTACTGTAGGTCTCCCAGTTAAGGTGAAGGCACTGATGAGTTATTCTTTAAGGAGCTAAGGGATGCTTGTAAATCATCTGCTCTTGTCCTTATGGGGGACTTCAACTTGCAATCCAAAACCAACTTACTGAATGGGGAATGAGAGGCTGGAGAGCAGCACTGCAGAGTGGGATCTGGGAGTTTTGGCTGATGATAAGTTGAGTATGAGTCAACAGTGTGTGATGGCAAACAGAAAGGCCAACAGGATCCTGGAGTGCATCAAGCACTCCATTAGTAGCCGATCAAGAGAGGTGCTAGTCCCAAATTACCCAGCGCTAGTGTGGCCCCACCTAGTGTACTGCGTGCAGTTTTGTGCCCCACAATACAAGAAGGATATCAAGTTGTTGGAAAGTGTCCAGAGGAGGGGCACAAGGATGGTGAAGGGCATGGAGGGGAAAACTTACGAGGAAAGACTGAAGTCGCTTGGTCTCTTCAGCCTGGAGAAGAGGAGACTGAGGGGAGACTTCATCGCTGTGTATAACTTACCAGAGAGAGAGGGGTGGGAAAAGGTTGTTTACCCAGAGAGTCATGGAGCTCCCCAGGGAGGCTGTCATGGCCCCACCTCTCACGGAGTTCAAGAGGCACTTGGACAATGCACTTAGGCAGATAGTGTGACTTTGGGGTTGTTCTGTGCCTATAGAAGTTGGACTCGATGATGCTTATGGGTCCCTTTCAACTCAGGACATTATGTGATTCTGTTATCTCTCCTGTAAATAAAGGCTGAGAGAGCTGGGGCTGCTCAGCCTGGAAAAGAGAAAGCTCTGGGGAGACTTTATTCCCAGAGTAAGGAAGTATAAAAAGAGGCCTCAAAAGAAAGAACAAGAAAGATATTTACAAAAGCTTGTAGTGACAGGATAAGGTGCAATGGCTTTAAACTGAAGGAGCGTGGATTTAGATTGGACATAAGGAAGACTTTTTTTATTACAAGAGTGGCAAGACAATGGAACAGATTGTCCAGAGCACAAGGTGTTCAAAGCTAGGTTGGATGGGACCCTGATCAATGTGGTCTAGCAGAAGGTGTCCTGACCATGGTAGAGGGATTAGACTGGATGATCTTTAAGGTCCCTTCCAACCCAAACCATTCTATGATTCTACCTACCCCACAGTGCTTATGCAAATCACCAAATCTTGAACTCCAGCCACATCTGGAATATTGTATCCAGTTTTGGGCCCCTCAGTTGAAGAAGGATAGGGAACTGCGGGAAGCAGTCCAGCGCAGAGCCACAAAGATGATGAAGGGGGTGGAACATCTTCCTTATGAAGAAAGGCTGAGGGAGCTGGGTCTCTTTAGCTTGGAGAAGAGGAGACTAAGGGGTGACCTCATCTATGCTTTTAAATATGTGAAGGGTGTGTGTCGGGAGGACAGGGTCAGGCTCTTCTCAGTGAAGCCCAGTGACAGGACAAGAGGCAATGGCTGTAAGCTGAAGCACAGGAGATTCTGTGTGAATACACGTAGAAATTTTTTCACAGTGTTGGTGCCGGAGCACTGGAACAGACTGCCCAGAGAGGTTGTGGAGTCTCCTTCTGTGGAGGTATTCAAAACCCGTCTGGATGCGCTTCTGTGTGACCTGGTCTAGGGAATCCTGCTGCGGCACGGTGGTTGGACTAGATGATCTTTTGAGGTCCCTTCCAGCTCCTAATATTCTGTGATTCTGTGAACTTCATACTTAGGAGAAAAAAGCAACTAGATGTCATTGAACAAACTCCACCTTTCTTCTGGAAAACACTACTAACTTTAGATCTATAATAGAGAAAACCAAAACCACTTCTGTCCCTACTCTAATAAAAAGTTGGTTTAGTTAAGTAAAAACAGCTGTTTCAGAGAAGTGACATTTGTTGAAAGCTATCGAATAGCTAGAAACACATATTCTGTTAAGAGAAGCATGCTGCATTTCCACATTCAAAATGCAAATAAAGACAAAGAGCTTGATTAAGGTCAAGCACCCCACGTTATTTCTCTCCTCATACGGTAAGTGTTCAGACAACAGTTTGGAAACCATTGATTCAGTTTCACAGGAAATTTTAAGATGTCTTTCAGAAGTCTTCTGCTATTACTGCCTGGGAGAACAAAATTCAAATACTGGACTACTAACTACCTAGCCATTTGTTAGGCTTTTTTATACTCTAGATCTTTGCTGCATAACACATAATTATGTTTTCATCACAAAGGAAGCAAAAGCACAGCAAGTGCCTGCACACAATATTCAAGGAAATAAAACCAGAACTGAAATAACATATCATTTAAATTCAGTTGTTAACGAAAATATTTGCTAATGAGCAAAATGCTTCTAGCCCATAAGCAGCTCTTATATAACATAGTACAATCTCACAGCACATTAATAATCTGTCATGCCATTAAAAACAAAACCCCTCACTTGATGGCTGTAGATTAAATAGGTTTTCCATTATATACAGGCTCTAATCTAACTATTTAAGTTAAATTCCTCTTTATTTCAGCTAAGTCTTTAACTGAGGTTAGCTGTCATGTTCTAGCTTTGACTACAAAATAATTTACTTCGGCAACCAAAGAAACAGAGTTCTTTGACGCTAATGGTATTGCTGTGCTCTGCAAAGGGAACAAACAAGTGACAAGCAAAGCATAAAAAGAGCCAAAAGCAATATAGTAAAGCTGCATTTCAAAAAATCCATTGAGATTAAGCAGGAAGAGGCAATAGGGTTTCACATTCTTTTGAGATAATTGATTCCTTGGGATTTGAAGTCCAGCCAACTGTTTCTGTTTACCTTGAGATATCCCAAGGAAAGAGTTTTTCCTAATTCCCATTACAGTAAGTTGTCAAGGAATGGGTGAAGATAAATTCTTTGCACTGAAATCTGTGATTAAATTCCAAATCTTACTTGGTCTGCGCTGTAAACACTGACCAAGGCATTCAGCCAAATCTTAAAGTCAGTCATGTTCTATTGCTTATCTTCTCTAATATACCAAAACCCACAGACCTTGGTCATTTTACATAAGTCATTCTGAAAACTGTTATCTTAGAGTGTCTTAGAGGTGATTCCAAGAAGCCAACATGGATTCACTAAGGGCAAGTCGTGCCTGACCGATCCGATAGACTTCTATGATGGAGTGACTGCAATAGTCGATGAAGGAAGACCGACTGATGCCATCTACCTAGACTTTAGTAAAGCCTTTGATACAGTTCTGCATGATATCCTTATCTCAAAATTGAAGAGATATGGATTTGATAGGTGGACCATCCAGTGGATAAGAAACTGGCTGGATGGACGCAGTCAGAGGGTTGTGGTCAATGGCTCCTTGTCTAGGTGGAGACCGGTGACGAGTGGTGTCCCTCAGGGTTCTGTCTTGGGACCGGTGCTCTTCAATGTCTTTATTAATGACTTGGACAGAGGTATTGAGTGCACCCTCAGCAAGTTCGCGGATGACACCAAGCTGAGTGGTGNATTCTGCCCTCGTAAGGCCCCATCTGGAGTACTGTGTACAGTTCTGGGGTCCTCAGCATAAAAAAGATGTGGACCTCTTGGAGCGGGTCCAGAGGAGGGCCACAAAGATGATCAAAGGACTGGAGCACGTCCCCTATGAGGACAGGCTGAAGGAATTGGGGTTGTTCAGCCTGGAGAAGAGAAGGCTTAGAGGTGACCCTATAGCGACCTTTCAGTACCTGAAAGGGGATTATAGGGCAGAAGGAAAGAGACTTTTCTCCTGGTCTGATTGCAACAGGACATGAGGGAACGGCTACAAGCTGAAGGAGGAGAGGTTTAGGCTGGAGATTAGAAGGGGGTTCTTTACCCAAAGGGTGGTGAGGCACTGGAACAGGTTGCCCAGAGAGGTTGTGGAGGCCCCATCCCTGGGAGAGTTTAAGGCTAGGCTGGATGTGGCCCTGGATGACCTGGTCTAGTGCATGTGGCGTCCCTGCCAACCTCAGCCATTCTATGATTCTACTTCCAATGTAATTGCTTATGGATAAGGATGCAGGGTAAGCCTAACGCTGGACACATTCACAAAGCTTCAGTTATTGCTGACTAGTTAGAACTGAGTTTCAGGACAGGCATGCTGCATAAAACAAGTGCATGCTTTTCCCATTTGTCTTTCTTGCAGTACACATCAGTACCTGCAGTACTTCTGCTTTTAAAGTAGATGCTCTTGAACAAGTGGAAATTAAAGTGAGAAGCATGACTGTTATACTTTGCTGTTCTCTAAAAAGCATGAAGAAATAACCAGAAAAAATGTCACACAATAAATGTTGTCTTTCAGTCCAAGTGACAGAAGTTACTTATAGAAGTAATAAATACAGAATTGTCAAAGGAAAATACATCCTTGGCCCTTCAAGCAGCTGACTAAGGGGGTCATACATTAGTTACTATGCTTTCTCCCTCTCTAGGTTGTAATATACATCCTCACCATTTTTCATACTTCAAGGACACAATCCCACACAAAATGGTATTACTTCATTCTCAGACTTTTCCAAACAACTAACATTATCATAATGACAAAATCAGTAAATCTATAGCATTATGAATTTGATTTTGCCAAAACATGCATGCCTAAAGCATACCTGCAGATGAGGCCCATAAAAACATATTTGGGACCTGTTCTGCTTTAATATCTAAAAATGCAGAAATTTGAGTAACATGGGCTACGAAATTTCCAAATCCAGACAACAAATACCCCCAATACAAACAAGCAGAATAATGTCTAAATCATTGTGCATTCACTGATTGCTAAGTTATCTAGTACCTATTGACCCACATACCTGTGAGAGTACAGTGCAGACACTGAGAGTAGAGTGCACATGCCTGTAAAAAGAAGCAGAGCCAAAAGTCTGAGTACCAGAGAGAATTTTTGGACACAATGACAGATGCTCACATCCCACCAATTTTTGATCCCTAAATTACATGCCCAGGCTCCTCATGCTTAAATATGAAATGTAAAAGATCTTGCATTTTATTTCATAGGCCTTCATGGACCACTGTGCTAGGCAACTGTTCTTGGCCTTCAAAATGGGCAGATGATAACAAGCCTACTAGTGCAGTTACTAAGAGGTTATATAGCCTATTAAGATTTAAGGCAAATCAACATTTGTCAGAAGGCAGTTGCACAACACCTAAATAAAGCTGGAAAATGTTGGTAAATCTGTTTTGTGATAATACGTTGCCCTGGTTTGGGTTAGAATGACCTGGTGATGCCGAAAATTATGCCCCAAAAGGCTCT
>VWZX01000313.1:0-166728 GCA_013399015.1 Galbula dea | reverse complement strand
TCCAGTGCTCTGTCACCCTCACTGTGAAAAAATTTTGAACCATACCCATCTACTCTCAAACCATACAGAGCAGTTGACATGAAAACGATTTCATTTTAAATTTGAAAGCTCGATGGCCATCTCTCTTAATGCAGTAGGTTAGGAACAGATTGAAATCCGTGTCACACTGAGTAAAAGAGCTTGGGACACACTAATGCTTGAAATGTAGGAGTAAAACAGCCTCTCCCAAGCTAGACTCAGACTGCTTAGGTAAGATAAGTTAAAATGTCTTCCAGCTACACTTTCACACCACTTGAAATGAGCATCCTTGCAGATCCTCCATGAATATTTGTTGCCCCAGCTACAAGACAGGTAGGCACTTAACACATCTCAAAGGGAAGAGGGCCTGTCAAACCTAGCCAAATTCTTTCATTCTACTTACAAATACATTCCCACTTGGTAAGGTTCAAAAGCTGTATGTGGTTCAAAAGCTAAAGTACCTGGCAACAATAGTGAATATATCATAATCCATGTGCTAATAAGATTTGCAAAGAGCTGGAGCAGCCTATGTCAATAGTGGCAGGATCATTGCTCACATTCTTGACTGGCAGGTAGAAAGCTATCAAGTACTGGTAGATGTGGCACTGAGGGGGATGGGTTAGGGGTAACAGTAGTGTAGGGCTATCAGTTGGACTTGATGATCTTGAAGGTCCTTTCCAACCATGATGATGTTTCTATGTTTCTGTCCTCAGAAAGGCAAAGTTATTTCTTTTCTTCAGGAAGATTGACAGTTGTTGCCCAGTCCAAATCATCCTCTTTCTAGAGACTACAATAAATAACATGAAAAGACCAGTCAATGATTAGACCAATGGTGTCTTGAGTGAATTCTCTCCTTGGCTTTGGCCTTTCTTTAAAGCTGAGGTTGAATTTCTCAGGGCTGTAAATAAGCTCCTACAGTAGTGTTTGCCACCCAATTAGCTTGTAATGGCTCTTCAAGCAGTTGCTGATGATAGTAATCTGGGCTTGAAGTCTTGGCATGTAAAGGATGCTTGTGAGGTAGCTCATGTTGTCTTGCATTGGCTGAAGGCATATAGAGAGGACAAGGGTCACTTAGTGCTATCACAAACTAAGGCCTCTGACATAAGGCATCCCTCAGCTATGTACCCTATTGCCCATGTGCTGAGCTTTGCTAGCAAGATCATGCCAAAGCTCAGGCTAGAGAATGATCAGCTTTCTGAAAGAACAGCATTATAACACTGTGGACAAAGTGCTCATATGTGCTTTGTGCTGTGCAATCTGAGACCAACTGGTAAATGTGTCAGTTTAGAAGTGTTTTGGACTCAAGAAGCAATAGAATGTCCTTTATATCTTTCGTAATGAGAGTCTGTTTGGATTACAATGATCTCCATGTAAGTAAAAAAATTACCAGCCTTCCCATTTCAAAGCTGGCAGGACTTCTTACACAGGCCTCTATTCAAATAGTGTAGAGGAAGAGGAATAGGGGACGTTTTTGTTTAACTCAAATGACATGGTGTGTATTTCTAATATAAAAAGCAAGACAGAAAATGAACTCTGTCTGGACAAAAGATTTAGAGGAAAAAGGAAAGTATGAATGTAGGAAGCTGTCTGAACATAAAGGCAAGGAAAATGAACACTTTTAGTTATTGACAGAACATGCATTTTTATAAGCATCAATGAAAAGTCTTTAGAGCATGTTTTAAGAACAATTTCAGGCATTTTGGGAAGATCTGACAACCTACTAGGGTTGAAAACCATGATTGAAAACAAGAAGGAAATACCAGCTTAAGAAACACAAATCTATAGATCATCTAAAAATAACTGCAGACAGCTATCCTACCAAAGCCCAGGAAAGTACTGAGGAGTGCTCTGTCTAAGCCAGGTTCCTCTTCTCAAAATCTGTCAAAGCACAGTGCTGGAGAGGATACTCCAGAAAAGGTCACAATGCAAAATTTTGCCACAAAGATGGATGCAATAAAACATAACTTTAAGTTAAAATGATCAGTTTATTACCTCAGCCTTAATTCTCGTGCACCCCTGCTAGGAAATTTCAACTACCCCTTTCCCTCTATGCAACTTCCTTTCTCCTCACAAGGAAAATACTACCCTCTGGCTGCGCAAGGAAGTGCCCAAATAACCTTCACAGCACTCCCTTTTCCCCCAAGATGAAACTCACTCTAGTTTTTTTGTAACTCCCCAAGAGCTTTCCCCACATACTCACAGCACTTGCCTACCTGCTTTGCTTAAGCCCTTTTCTTTGGTTCGTGTCCCACTCAGACTTCTGTATGCTGCTCTTCCACCTCTCACCTCATTCAGTAACAGAAACCTAGACCTCACCTTGGCCTTTCTCTGTCACACCTCTAATGACACCTAACCTAACCTGGCTGTCTCTCTGTCTCCATGCTCCCCTTTACTGCCCTCACAAGCTTCTCCTGCTATAACCTCTCATGGCAACATGCCCAAATCTGAATGCTTCTCTACCTGTTTTTTTTCCCTCTTTTCCCTGGCAGTCTACTGCATGACCATACCATTTCTAAACCTACTGCAGACAGCCAGACTATTTTCTCTATCATCTCCCAGCCCTGATGGAGAAGTGTTTTCTTCTGCTGTCACTGAAGCCAGGTTTTCACAAAGATGCCTCTTCTCTCAGGTTACGTTCTTTTTCTCTTTTCTTCTTTTTCTTCTTTCTGCTCTTCTGAAGAACCCTGTATCCCAGCCCTTTCTCTGCTCCCACATTGCTCTGAGCCATAACTCTTCTCAGATTGTGTCTCCTGAGAAATTTTTGAGAGTTCCCCACCCTCTGATGCGGATGCTTGTGTTTGATGAGAAGCTGATCATACAGGTGTTGGTTTCTTTGCAATTGTGCCTTCATGCTGTATGCAGCCACCCCTCAACCTTCCCTCTCACCTAAAAGGCCGCTCACCAACCCATGTTCTCCCTCTATGTTCTCTGTTGTTAAATTCCCCCTTCTGTAGTGACCAAGTCTCTTCCAGCATTATCCATTGGTCCTGTATACAACCCCTCACCTGGCATTCATGCATTTTCTGGTCCATCAGCATCTGAGCTCAGCCTTTTGTCCTTTCCCCCTACTAACAGATTTGTCAATGCTCTCTTTATGCTGTGTTTCTTTCTCCCCTTTTTGCCACTACAAGTTTTATACTGGCACTGGCTCAACTGCAACAACTGTTCCTCCAGAGCAGGCTGACAACTGCCACTATAAGTTTGTTCTCTCCTTTTTCCATTCACCCATTTCATGCAGCACTTAACGCAGTGAGCTTCTGGCCCATAAGCAAGGCATCTTAAGCACTGCACTGAATGTAAATATAATCACATGGCTGTTGAAGTTGTTCCTGCCATTCACACGAATAGTTAACTGCTTTTTGTTAATTAACTTTTTGCCACCATGAAGTTTTTGTAGCAATCTTTATGCTGCTTAAGACCAACCGTCTCCTGCAGGAATGGTTGAATAATAGCAACAGCTGGATGTGTCATAATTATCACAGCCTCAGCACTGTGGAAATTTAAGACTTCTGGTGGGTGGAAGCCATTGCCTCTTTCTTTTCCTCTGTGCCTGGGCTTATCACAGGATGTCATTCAAGGTTAAAAAGCTTAGCATCCCTGCTGATCATGCCCCCTGGAAAAAACATGTGATGGATATGATCAAAAAGGGTTGTATTTCAGCTGCACAGTCTGTTCAAGCTTGTCCTTCTTTACCTTACCCATGGTGTCCCAAAAACAACATGTGACCCTGTGCACATGAGGGATTAATATCTGGGATTCCATTTTAGTGACACTGAGAGCATCAGGTCATTGTTGTGGGCCACTTGCTCAGAAAGCAAATGAGCAGAAACACAGCGATACTGCTTCCCTCACACCAGAGAGAGGGAAACGGAGTTCAGTTTTGCCACTTTAGTTCTTAAATCATTAGAGAACATTGACTCTAGTCACTGCCCTGCAGTTGCCTGTATCCTTTTGTCTTGCCTGTTAGTGATGACTTCATGGTATGATGTGACATAGGGTGAATATATAATTCTTGTTCTTAGAAGATAACACATGGAATTTCTATCCCTGTGTCTTCCTCACTATTTATAAAAAAGATGCCTCTAGGCATTTCTGTTTGAATGCTATGTTTTCTAACATGAACAGAGCTGACTTCATATTTACAACTCCTTAACAGCCCTTTCTATTCTATATCTGCTGTAAAATTCAGCCAGGATCAGGTAGAGAGGGGAAATGGTTTAGACTTCTAACTGAGACTGGTAATAGCTTTAGTGTTTTGAGCAAAGATAATGTATCAAATTCCCATTAAACATTCTATAGTATGTATATGCTTGGAAAGCCTGCCTTGTCCTCCTTCTTGAGGATATCGTTGTGCCTCAATTTACTTCAGTTTGGGACTGAGGCCTCATACACTCCACAGCCAATTCCACTGTAATTATGTTGGCAAAGTTCCTAGGTACTGCAACAATCTGGTGGAGGCAAAAGCCAGTTCCACCGCTGCGTCTTTTCTACTGTAACAAAGGATATCTTTAATCAAATAAATATCAGGATTAACAATGAGGACAGTGCAGTGGTATCTCTGTTACTCCCTGGAATATCATTTTTTCCTTTATATAGTAACCTTGGTTTTCAGTACACCACAGTGTTGGGGTTTTTTTATATCAGCAGCTTTTGCCTGCATTGTGGTGTTTTTAAGAAGGACTCTTCCCAGGGAAAAATCAACAGGATACTTCTTATAAAGGACTTTGCTGTTTAAAACAATCAGAAAGCACTTAACACAAAACCCGGTCTAATAATGTGTCCTCATTCTTAAGTTTAAATATTAGATGTCTACACTGCCTCTGTTCTTGCTGATGATTTGAGTATTATTGTCTCCACTGATGGGATATGTCAGTGTTCTCCTGTTTACATATCCCACATTTATTTCTTCTTCCTTGCAATATCATTAGGCTGCCTTAAACCAGATTTTTGTTACATAGCTACAATGTTATTTTGGTATAAGGTGAAAAAACACATATAATTATGAGCTAATTTCTGACCTTCTGAATGCAGGGCATGGTCTCAGATATGTGATCATTAAAAATGCAGATAATTTCAAATGTAAATTCCTTGAACAAAGTAAATAATGGGCTGCAGTATTCCTTTGCCTGGACTGACCTTATGACTAAAACACTGGCAAAATTTTACATGTTTTCCTGTGGTCTGTTCTCCACAAAATGAGATCCAAGCTGACAGTTTTTTTCATTAATTAGTTCTTCAGTGGATGGCAGAAAAGCAAGAAGAATATAAGCTTAAATGTGTTCGCTTACTTAACATTTGCTGCCCCTTAACCTCTAGGTTCCACATTTCTCTAGCAAATAACTGTTCCTCCATTATCTCAGAACTACAGTGAATCCAGCATTTTTCTTTGCATTCCTTGTATGCTTTTGTCCCTTTTCCTTCTCTCTCAGTACTGTTTTCCTGCTGTTGACATTAGGACACCCTAATCTGGTGACTGACTCTTCTTTTCCTCAGGACTGCTAGGGTGAATGGATGGCTTATGGAAAAAAGATGATTGTTTGTCAGATTTTTGTGAAGACGGTGTGAAGGTAGCTCTGTTATACAGGTCAGCTCTGGAAAGACTGAAGAGCTTCTGTCAATATGTTAAAGAAAAGGGAGCCATTCTGATGACTCCATCAGGAAAAGAAAACTGCCCAGATGTCTGTCGCCGCTGCCTCTATCTCCCAGTCAATGCCATAAGAGTCACTGCTGCTGTTAATGTCCCTGGGGGGAAACAGAATCATAGAATCATTTAGATTTGAATAGACCTTTAAGATCAATGAATCCAACTGTTAACCCATCACTGCCAAGTACACCATTAAACCATGTCACTAAGAACCACATCTGCACATCTTTTAAATACCCCCAGGGATGGTGACTTCATCACTTCCCTGACCAGTCTATTCCAACACTTGACAGCCCTTTCAATGAAGAAATTTTTCCTCATGTCCAATCTAAACCTCCCCTGGTACAACTTGAGGCCATTTCCTCTTGTCCTATTGCTAGTCTCCTGGGAGAAGACACTAAGCTTCCACTTGTTACAATCTCCTTTCAGGTAGCTGTAGAGAGCGATAAGGTCTCCCCAGAGCCTCCTTTTCTCCAGATTGAACAACCCCAGTTCCCTCAGCCACTCCTCATAACACTTGTGCTCTAGAGCCTTCACCAGCTTCATTGCCCTTCTGTGGAGAGGCTCCAGCACCTCAATGTCCTTATTGTAGGGAAAACTGAACACTGTATTTGAAGGAAAGANAGAAAAGAAAAGAAAAGAAAAGAAAAGAAAAGAAAAGAAAAGAAAAGAAAAGAAAAGAAAAGAAAAGAAAAGAAAAGAAAAGAAAAGAAAAGAAAAGAAAAGAAAAGAAAAGAAAAGAAAAGAAAAGAAAAGAAAAGAAAAGAAAAGAAAAGAAAAGAAAAGAAAAGAAAAGAAAAGAAAAGAAAAAGAGGGGTTAGGGGGAGAACTGCTCGAGTCATAAAAAAGGTACACAGAGAAAGTGGGAAAGTATAAACTGTGCCTCCTGTGGAGAATGCAGTGGGGCACGACTGCGGCCAGGGGAATGTGTGGGGGCAGAGCAACAGGGAGGCTCGCTGACACTCTTTTGAGACCATTCCCGGCCTCGCCGCCTCCAGCTGACACGTTAAAATAGCACATGTAGCTGCCTCCAGACTCTGCTGCCACCTAGCCCGCACCCGGCGCGACTCCGGGGTCTGCCCCGAGCCACCAGCCCCCGCCACCCTTCACCGCTCCCCGGGGCGGGGCGATGGAGCCTCCCGCCCCCTGCCACCTCCTCTGGCCGCCACTGTAGACTCCAAGAGAGCTTCTCTCCGCAGCTCTTCGACCGCTAGCCACGTCCAGCCCCTCCGCTCTCAAGTTCTTGGCCGTGAGGGTTGTGAGGTGCTGAAACATGTTGCCCAAATAAGTTTGGGATGCTCCATCCCTCGAAGCTGCCAAGGTCAGGTTGGATGGGGCTTTGAGCAACCTGATCTCGTGGAAGGTCTCCCTGCCCCTGGCAGAGGAGTTGATCTTTAAGGTCCCTTTCAACTCAAACCATTCTATGATCCTGTGATTTTCATCCAGAGAAGAGCAACAAAACTGTTGAAGGGTCTAGAGCACAAGTGTTATGAGGACCAGCTGAGGGAACTGGGGTTGTTCAGTCTCTCTGGGGAGATGCTATCATTCTCTACAACTACCTGAAAGGAGGTTGTAGCAAGGTGGGAGTTGGTCTGTTTTCCTAAGTAACAAGTGTTAGGACAAGAGGAAATGGCCTTAGGTTGCACCAGTGGCAGTTTAGGTTGGACATTAGGAAAAATTTCTTCACTGAAAGGGCTGTCAAATATTGGAATAGGCTGGCCAGGGAAGTAGTGGAGTCACCATGCTTGGAGATATTTAAAAGATATGTAGACATGGTTCTTAGGTATATGGTTTAACGGTGGACTTGGCAGTGCTAGATTAACAGTTGGACTCATTGATCTTAAAGGTCTATTCAAATCTATGAAATAAGGAATGAACACAAAGTATGGACTTTCCCTTTATTTGGCTCAGGAAGAGAGCTTTTTCTCTACCCAGCTACCTTTTCTCATGAAGTGTGAAGAAACAGTGTGTGGAAGGCTGTAGGAGGTGAAAACAATTTCCAGGTATCTGTCCAGCTTTGTTAGCCCTAGCCAATAAGGACAGGCACATGTGTCAACACAGACTTGATCGCAGGCACTCTCCTTCCACTAACAAGACAAAACCAGTATTGAAACCTCCCAATGCCTCAGTCATTACAAGACAAAAATCACCAATGATTTCTATGCATTTTACCATCCCTGCTGTATGACCACCCATCTCATCACCACAAAAGTCCTTCATCTAAATATCCTCAGGTGAGCTGATAACACTTTGTGTTGAGTGTGCACTCACCACTTGTGGGTGCTGAAAACAAATTATAAGAGTAAAGGCAAATCAGGGTGAGAGATGCCAACACAGGAATATTTGCATATCCTGATTTATGATGTATACTTATGATTTGGTTTGGTAGGCAATGCACCACTAAGACTTTATGAGTAAGTCAAAAGTGATGAACATTTGAGCTGTCCAAGTGTGTTTGGCTCAAAGCTCTGCACAGATTTTAACCAGCAAAACTCATACTGCTGTTCTGCTGTGCTAGTAACCACATGTTGCCAACTCCATCATTCACCCTCTATGCTGTGGTTTTCCATTTTCCCGATACCACTGTCCCTCCAGACCTTGCAGGCTTTCTTTTTTCCTTACATTACTTTTAATTTTCCTTCTTACATGTATGCCTCTTGCCTCCCCCTTCCAATTACAATATAAGAAGTTTATGGTGGAAGATTGAAGGAGGTGAAAACAATTCTCAAAATTCAAGTGGAGTACATGGAGAATGAGGAGAGGAGCTAAGAAGATGGTTGTCATGGGAAGGAAAGTTTGAAAGGAAGAATTTCTCTAGTGGTTCCTAAATATTGTTTCCTTTAAGTTGTCCCATGTTGTGGAAGCCACAACAGAATGAGCAATTCAGCTCATGGAAGTCCTTTTTCTGGGCAAAATGCTATGTACTTGGTGAAGAGTCCATAAAGTAAACATAAATGCCTAAGCCCAAGACTGTAGTTTCGGCTACGAGCATCTGTATCAACATCATGGTGACTTTGTTTGTCTCCTGTTAGCATGTCCTTGAGGTAAATGCACATATTATTTTTTATTCATCTTCATGAGTTTGGACAAGCACTGTACCTAGCCCTCAAAAGTCAGTGTAGTTCCAACTCTACATCAGGGAGGGTGTGTGAGATCAAACAAGGTAAGCTCTGAGCTTGTAACAATTAATTTTTTAGCTTCATTCGAAAGTAGAATAAGCAACATTAATCCAGGAAAGCTAGTTACTAGGCAATAATACCTACAGGGCCCACAAGTGTTGAATAATTTAGAGTAAACTTTGCACTGAGTGCCATGAATTACACTGGGAAAAAAAGGAGAAAAAAAAAGGTATGCAATTAAATCAGTTAGTTCAGCTTGAAATATCTGGATCCTTATCCAGGATTTATGCCTGTGTTTCAACCGTATTACCCTCAGTCTACACCTCCATGTCCAGCAAGAAGTGTCCATCTGCCTCAGACCATGCAGAGCAAAGCCCAGTACAGCCTTAGCTGTGCATTCCAGTGCAGGACTCAGGTTTCCTCTCTGATATGCATGTGTGTCCTCCACACACATCAGGCCTGTCCAAACAACACTGCAACCCTGACTGACCTTTCAATATTACTGACAACACACTCTAGAAAGCACTGAAAAAGAAGTTTTCAAAGCTGCTGGAAGACACAGATAGGTATCTCATGGGATTTTCAAATGTGACTAAATGGGCCAATTGGCTGACTCCCACCACTTTCATGAAATCAGTAAGAGCTGGGTACCTAACTTCTTCAGTCACAGTTGGAAACCTTGCTGCAAGCATCTCTGAATAACTAAGAATTTTGGGACATTCGGTCTTGCTTACAGACGAGGTATGCCCAGGCACACAGTAAAAGTAAAACTGGTTAGAGCCTAGTACCTAGTACATGAAAGTGCTCAGAATAGCTGGGTTACTCCAAACAAGACATAATGACTCAGCTTTAGCCTTGGCTACATATGATTTGTATTCCAGGTTCAGACCCTGCAGAAACTGAGCTAGCACTATCTTACTGAGGCCTGAGCATTCTCAAGGCATCTACATGCTAACAGCAACAAGAATGTGAAGCAGGAGTGATGAGTGGACAGCACCTGCAACTGGAACAGCTACTTCATGTACTTGGTTTCTGAAAGAAAAAGGTAAAAAGAAAGGCTCTGCATCTCCACAATTTGTTCCCTCCTCCCACCCTGGTAGTCTGGAGCATTTCTGGTAAGGGCTGCCATGTAGACTGCAACCTGAAGTGATGCTCCAGAGGCCTCTCACGTGGAAGTGGTAACCAAATTGTGGGTTGTAATCCACTCACCACCATTTTGCTTGTCACTCCACATGCAGTGAAGGAGACCACACTTCATTGACAATCCCTTGAGCAAAGATATTTACCTCTGCCACAGTAGATAAAAAAGGCTTGCAAGAAGAGCTACTCTCAGTTAAGTCAGTTCTGGTTTGACAAGTAATTGTTCACATGCACATGGTATTGCTGTCTTTGCTGGGAAACTTCCATTTACTTTAATTGTTATATTAAAATAAACAAAAGCTTTCTTCTGTTTCTTAATTTCAGTCTGCTGTAGAAATCACAGTTCATCACTGAGCTCATCTCTAGCATGTGAAAGACATTTTGGGAAGTCACATCACACAGGTCTTCCTTGGAAGTCAACACACTGAAAAAAAAGTATTTCACATATACTTCTCATCACTTCTGCACAGATCTGGTTCATCATATTTGAGCTTTGATGCATTTTTAGCCACATGGCCTATATGATCCTTATTAATTTGTCCAAAATTGTCTTTCTGCTCCAAGCTCACTCTGGTACTCAAAACCAGATGCAAACATGCACCAGCACCAATACTCATTTTCTAGTTACTCAGAACAAAGCCCCTACCTCCAGCAGTTATTTGCATTCAGGCTAGAATAGAAGGCATCACCCTGGTGAAAAGCTTGATGTGAAGCTCCACATTTACAACCCTGTCACCAGACTAAATCAAATGGTATGTGGTCCATAACAATGTCAGGAAGATAGGATGTGCCGTTCTGCATCTGATTAAGAGAGATATATTCAGTCAACCCACATAATAATGTCGCTTTAGGACTAAAATGAGAAACTATTGGTGAATGCAATAATCTTTTTCAAATGATGAAGAAGATATGCAGATGGTTTATACACCTAGAGTATAAAAATCTAGCAATCTTAACAAAACAAGTTTAACTGGGATCAGGACTGGAATGCTTTACAGCCTGTGTGCTCTGTCTTTTGCATCCTCTTCGTTGTTTCCACTTAGGAATAGAACTGTGGGGGACAGAATATTTAGGAACTGTCACCACATGATTGACATATGGGTGCTGCCTGGCTCATGGCATCTTCATGGTGGTGTGACTTCTAATCCAGACATATGCAGATTAGCAGTGGTTTCAGTCATGCTGAAAGCATCCAGGGCTTCCTTTTAAGCACCGATCCCTTTCTGACTGGCAGTGATGTGACTGTCAGCTACTGTTTCCTGATGTCTCTCTCACATGACTCCCGAGTGCTGTGATACCCCGAGCTCGGACAGCTATCCAATTTCCAATCAGCATACCGTGGCAGCAGATAGTAACGGGGGTTTCTGTTCCTGGCCAGGTGCCACAGTGTACTTGGAGACATTTGCTGCTTGCATGTGAGTTTTGGAATCCCCTTTTACAATCAGGAGGTCTATGGAAAAAGAAATCCCTGCGACAGCATGAACATAATACTGGCTCTGTTTGATGCCAAAAGCATTAATCTCCTTCAGCCTTAAGGCTGTGTGCCTACGGACTCCAAATGTCCCGGTTCACTCAGCACATTTCTCTCGACCCTATGCACAAATTTTTGATAATTATATTGTCACATGATAGCACACTGCACTGTCTTTGAGCTATGAAACTGGGGCTTCACATTGGTAGAAAACTCCACTTGTTTGGAGTTTTTTAATCACTCACAGGAGAACAGAGAAGACATTATTGTGAACAGCAAACCTGATGGTACAATAGCTTCCAAACTTGGGGATGAGCTGTCTTTACCTTGGTTTAATGATGCTCTAGTTTAAATAAAAATCTCTAACTTAATTTTCATCAAAAACTCTTGTCTATAACTCTCACTGGCAATAGAGACTGCAGCCCCACTTAATTCAAACCAGGGCTCCACCTAGAACGTTTATAAAGGAGCAACAGATGAATACATGCTATGCTGAGAGGCACATTAGAAATGCTTTTGACAGACAAAAAAAACTGGCTTTGTTTTTTGTACCAAGTGCTGAATAGGTTATGAATTTAAAGAGGTGTTCATAAAAATAAAGATAAACAAGTCGTTGTGCTGTGAGAATTCCTCCTCTGTTACTGTCCCTCGCAACCACTTGGTTTTCAGTTTTGGACTCCTCATTCTGCCTGTCCAGGGAGATGGCAGCCCTCCCACAGCAGGGGGCTTTAGAGTTCCGGCAAAGCATCTCAACTCCCCACTTGTAAACCTACTGCTGGAAATTTACAAGGTAAGTGATACGTGTTTGGGGCTTCTGGATTTACAAAATGTTAGTTAATATATACAGCACTTGTCAAGGTAGGATGTTCATTCAGTCCTGCTTCTGTCACCATCCCCTCTCTCAAAAGCTCCTTGGGCTGCTGTAAGAGATGCTGCAGCACAAGGAGGCAGGAAACACTGGGCAGCAAGCAGCTAGCAGGGATGACCAGTCAGCTCACCAGAAGTTGTGACTGGAAGTGAAGAAGGTTGGTGTTGCTGTTCATAGAAACAAAGAGCTGATCACATAGAAGCTGAGGTTCCAGTTCCAGGGCAGAGCCTCCATGGAGCAGCAGTGCATGCTCCAGGTGTTCCCAAAATGAAGACACGCCCTTTCAATTCACAACACAGCCTCTCCACTTAACAGTCCTGTGGCCAGCACAACTTTCATATCTGGAAGAGGACAGGACTATGGTCAAGGCTCCTTGAATGACAGGAAGGGAAAGGAAAACAGATATGCTTCCCAAACTGCTGATACAATTTTCTTCCCTTTACTGAGGTTGGTTTTAACCTTTTTTTATATCATTAATAGCATGTGAATAGGTCACTGTGTCTGTCCCCTGGTTGTCCATCAATCATAATTTAGACACTCAGATTGCTGTAGAGAAGGGAATTTGAGCTGATGCCACACAAGTGTGTTAAAAAGGACCACTAGAAACTGAAGTCATTTTTGTTGCCTCCAGTTTGGGCATGGCAGAATTGGCTGCAGTTGTTTGGCAGGTCATGAAGGCCCAGCAAATTACTTTTACTAGACTTAAGGAATGTAGTAGGGATAAGATCAATGTGATTATACACAGACTTGAAAATGTCAGTTGATTTTTTTGATACAGAAAGAATTTCTCTCTGTTGAATTTCCAAAATACCTGGTTTATAAAATGAAAATTCAGTCACATGGTTTATATATGGAGTTGGACAGATGTACTCTTCATGGAGTAAAAACTGGCTGGCTGGCTGGGCACAAAGAGTTATGGTGAATGGAGTTAAATCTAGTTGGCGACTGGTCACAAGTCGTGATCCCCAGGTCTCAGGATCGGGACTTGTTCTCTTCAGTCAAGCACTTGGGTCACAACAACCTCATCCAACACTACAGGCTTGGGGAAGAGTGGCTGGAAAGCTGTCTGGTTGAAAAGGACCTGGAGGTGCTGGTCAACAGTCAGTTGAATATGAGCCAGTAGTGTACCCAGGTGGCCCAGAAGGCCAATGGCATCCTGGCATATATTAGAAGTAGTGCGGCCTGGAGGATTAGGGAGGTGATTGTCCTCCTGTACTTAGCACTGGTGAGGAGGCATCTCAGACATTATGTCCATTTCCAAGCCTCTCACTATGAGAAAGACATTGAGATTCTGGAGCATGTCCAAAGAAGGGCAACTAAGCTGGCAAAGGGTCTGCAGAACAAGTCTTACAAGGAACGGCTGAGGGAGCTGGTGTTATTTAGCCTGGAGAAAAAAGAGGCTCTGGGGAGACCTTATCTCTCTCTACAACTACCTGAAAAGAGTTTGTAGCAAGTTAGGGGTTGGTCTCTTCTTCCAAGTAACAAACAATAGGACAAGAGGAAAAGGCCTCAAGTTGTGCCAGGAGATGTTTAGAATGGATATTGGGAAACATTTCTTCAATAAAGAGTTGTTGAGCATTGGAACAGGCTTCATTTATCTTGGATTTATACATGCTGAAGGAAAATTACCATTTTCTGCACCTTTCTATAAATGCAGTTCCTGTAGGGATTATGGAGAGGAGGCTTCAGGTTTCTCAGTTTCCTTTGTATTACTGACTGGGGTCCATGCACCCATATCAGCTGAATGTGGGTCACAAGAGCAGCGTCAGTGAGGTTCACCATGATCCTTCTGCCTGCTGTTCTGGTCTGCCAGTGATCAGTGCAGGCACAGGACCACAGAGTTCTTTCAGTTGGAAGGGACCTCCAGAGGTCACCTCCTTTAACCTCCTGCTGAAGCAGGACAACTTCAAAGCTAGATCATCACTAATAACAACACAATAGAAACACCAGGGATGTGCATCTGTGCTGGATGTGCAGCATCAAATGGAGACTTCAGAAGAATTTCACAAGTACATTCTCAGTTAACCATTACCTTAACTTTAGAGTTGTATTTTAATGTGATATCTACTAATGATCAGCTTTCTCAGATAAATACAGCATACTCAGAAACCAGCAGCTGTAAACTGCTCAGATTTAGTAACAAATTGACCAAGGGAAACTTGATGCTTTAATCCAGACAAAAATTCTGATATGGCTGTCAAACATAGCATCATCCTGGCTTTTACTTTATTTCAGGTGCTGAGGTTTTTTTAGGAACTGTAATTTAACCTTGTCAAGTAGGAGTTTCTGGGGTTTTCGGGCGGGGTGGTTGGGGCAGACTCTCTCCAGATCAAGTCAGAGGCATATGAGGAGAGAACCGAGAGCAAGCATGTGCTCTCGCAGTCAGTGCCAGGCAGCTGAGGGTGACCAGATCTGCTCCTAATTTACTCCCATACAGCTGGGGAACTCTAACGGTACTCTGCTTGCTCTGCCTGTATTTCCTTTTTACAAGGGAGAGCCTTTCATCAGAAACCTGGAACAAATTGCATCTTTGGTTAAACCATCACGCATGCTAACTGCTGCTTCCTCTTTCCCGATATCTGACATCAAAGCCATGGTGTCTGAGGAAGTCAGTTAAGCACTTCTTTCTAACCACTGCTCCCTTCTATTTTAAGCTGGCTGAGAATGATCCCATCCCTTTATACTCTGCTTCTGGCTAAATAGACTGTACACCCAGGAACATTGTTTGAGAAGACCAGAGGACAACAAGACACTTCTGAACAGAACAAAGAAGCAGAAAAGTGTGGCTCTTACTTATTTATTTAGTATCGATTTGAAATTCTTTAACAACAACAGCACTTTGATTGATGCGAAGTCACAATGAAGTCACAGTAGACTTGGCGGTGTGATGAATGCTCCTTTGACCTTTAGAGATGGTTGGCCTCATTCCCCCACTGCTGTGCACCCAGGGTTGTAATTTATACCTGTGGCAAAGTGGTTACCAAATCAGCATGGTATCAGTTTATAGCGACTTGCGTGAATCACAACACAAGGAACAAGGCAGGAGGAAATCAGGCCCAGTGCCTTCTCCCACAAAGCATCAAAGAGAGGATCTTCTATAATTTACTACAATCCTGCCTGAGTACCAACCTAAAGCAAAGCCCTGCCAGGCACCCTACAAACACAGAATAGTGATGGCTGCTTGCTGCAGCCCGAGGGCTTGTCTACAGGAGGAAGTTACTGCTCATTAAAAGAAGGTGTGTGGAGGGAAAGCAGCTCTTTGTGCTCCAGGAGGGGCTGATGCAGTTTGCAGCTCCTGGGCTGACTGTAGGCACTATGTGAACATGCCTGGCTGCACAGCTGCTAGGCAGAAGGGCCAGAGCCTCTCTAGCACCCTCCTAAATCTACCCTGCCTCCCAAGCAGATTAGCCCTGTGCTGAGAAACCTTTTCAACCCTTTGCAAGTTGCAAAAGGCTGTGAAACTTGCAGAAGAATTGGGGAGAAAAGGTTTCCAGAGCTGTGCACATAACCCTGAAAGACAATGTTGGCCACATCTACAGGGCCTTGCTAGATCACTCCCTGACCCAGGGTGTGCCAAGTGGAGGAACCAGTGTCCATGCTGAAAGCCTTCATGTGTCCCAAATCCTTCCTCAGGCAAAGACTAGCTCTGTGCTTTCTGCCCTGATGTCAGTTTCCAAAGCCTTCCAGGAGGAAAACGATCCCTCATGAAGGTTCTTCAGTCATCTCATCCTAAAGACAAATGCACCATGGTCACACTTCAATCTCACCATGAAGCCCTACAAAGAGGTCTTGCATTAATGAATGCTGTCTAAGATTACCCAACAGCAGATCCCATGCAGGTGTGCTGGGGCAGGGGGAACTCAATCCATCATCTCCATCAGCACCAAAATGCTCCTTTCCTGAAAGAACTCTACAGGCTTAAACAGAAATAAAAGGTCTTACACAGAACATGTTTTGAACACATGAGCTCCTGGGCCCTCACACAGAGACAACATTTCAGATGATTCAAGACAGGTTTGCAAATGTGCCCCATGAAACGTGCCTGCACTACACACAGTGATTACCCAGTTACAGGTTCTAAGAAAAAAAACAGTTCCTGACTGAAGAAAAACAGTCCTCCAGCTTCTTCCAGAGGTCCAGAGCACCTCCCAGGACTATGGAGCCAGTGAAATACAGCAGTTTCTAACCCCAAGAGAGTAGCCCAAGCAAATATCCTAGGACAGGACAATTTGGGCTGGCAGTCACAACCTGTGACCATAGGAGATGGCTTATCTTCCTCTTTGTGAGAAAAGTAGAGGAAGCCAGAGAGCAAGGTCTGACCCAGGCCTACAAAATGAATACACAACTATGCAGACCCTTTCCTGTCTTTTTAAAAGTCCTGTAATTCCCCTATGTATACCTAACATACTAACTTTGAAAGTGGCTAAGAGGAACTGGGATTTAGCTTATTTGTAGTGTTGTGATAGGCCAGTTTGTAGGAAACCTGTGTATAGTATCTCCCCAGACATCAATGGCTCCAGGACTAGGAAGGCTGTGGGTGACTTCAGGAGTGCCTGCACTTCATGCATTCCCTTGCAAAAGGCAGGGTATGTTAAAATGGCCAGTGCACTATCATTTTGCACATACAAACCCTCAGCAGCTCAGAAAATACAACTGACAGTGGATATGCTGGGGGAATGAGCATCAAAAGCTCACCCAGCTTTAACATGTGCTAAAATGGTCTTCACAGAGTCTAAGACTGTCTAATACTGTGTCTAATGCCACCTCATTCCACTACTCAGTCCTGCTGGGATTAACTTCACCAACAATTTCACAGAGCTCCCCAAGACATGCATCCACAGCTACATCTGTCTTTCAAGTCTTGCCTCCTTTGTAGCCAATGAAACCTTACCTGGGTCTCAGTGACCCTTTGCACTCCAGTTCTTGGCTGAAGGCAGGACTCAGCAAGGAAAAGGAAGGACAGAGAACTTCTGCTTTGGGCTCTCCCTACTTCTGATGCTTTCTTGGTTTTGCAGGCACACAAGGGACAAGTGCTGTTTATTTAGCAAAAACTCTGATATTAGTTAACTTAAACCAAAGACTGGTTTTGAGCCAGTTATTCGGTCACAGCCCCTGTTGAATAGCCAGATATGTCAAAGTCAAGCATAATTCAGTGCAATTTGTCCTCTGTGGTCCTTACAAATGATGGTGCATGAGCCATCTGGCTAACCACTATAAGGGAAAACCATACTCCTCCATAATCTTTTTCAAAGACGTCCTTTTTGATTTGTTTCAGAATCCCAAAGTGAGGATGAGCTCCATCTCCTTCTGAAAGATTAGAGGGGAGAGCTGTGCAGCCAGGTGCAACCTAGAACAGCAACAGAGAATATCAGGAAGATTTTGGCTGGAAGCAGTCTCTGAAGGTCCTCACTTCCACCACCTACTCAAGTCAGGGCTAGCTTCAAGGAAGATCAAGTTGCCTTGCAAGCTTTCAATGTCCTCATGGACAGAGACTGCAATGTTTCAGAGAGATCTGTTTCAGTGTTTGACTAAGTCTGCTGGTGAAGAATTTCCTTCCTACAGTCAGAACCTCCCTGAATCTTGTGGCCATTGCCTCTTGACCTTTTGCTGAGCAATGCTGAGAAGAGTCTGGCTTTGTTTTCTCTGTAACCTCTCTTTAGACTACTGAGGACAGCAGTTAGATCACTCCTTATCCTTTTCTTCTCTAGGCCAAGTACCTCCAGTTCCCTCAGCCCACTTTTCTACGCTACACACTCCAGCCCACAAAACAGGAACATTTTATTTAAAACTAATAACACTTCCATTACTGCAGAGGTCAAAACCAATGACCTCAGGATGTCACCCTGTGTATTTCAATGATAGAATGCTGACATTTTAAAATCATTTGAGGACTTTTTCTTCATTCTACATGCTAAATAATCCTATAAAACTACAATAAATTAAAAATTATATGGATTTATATTTTATTACAAAATGGATAAAAGAAAGCAACAAATCACATCCTAGCAGGTGACCATCCCTCTCTGCTAGGTCTTAAGCCTGTCACTTGGCCAGCTGAGCTACACTAAGCATCACATAAAACCTGCAGACTGATTAGACCCAAGTGGCACCTGCAGAATTAACACCTGCAGTTTTGGTCAGGTAGCTAAATTAATTGAACTGAGCAGCACAAAGCTATCAGATTCCACCCCTCTTTTCACACCTACCTTTTGACGTCCTTTGCAAGCAATTGTGAGAAACTGCATATTTCATCTAGTTGGAAACGTGATCATTTTCGCAGGTGACTGCAGCTTTTTAATGCAAACATGGAGATACCTTTTTATTCTTGCTGCAGAACAGAGCGTGTTTGGGGTTTTGTTCTGCTTTAGGAAACTGCCATTGGATATTCAGTGACAAACAGTTTGAATAGATAGATTTAATTTTTGCTACAGCCCCAGTTACAATAACAATCCTCACATCTCTTGTAATTACCACCCAGCATTTCACCCAGTACTCCATAAGTATCTCTCTTTCTGTATATTTAATCACCCTCTCCTAAACTCCAACTCAAGTAATGGATCTGCTAGTCGATTAGCAAACAAATAATCACCTGAGTGCCAGGTAGAGACAGCTGCACCATATGCATGTCACTCGTGACCCACCTGCAGGACGCGGCAAATGACAGATGTTTGTCTCGGAGCAAGCTTGGGAGCCGAGCAGTGGATGCAGGGAGAGGTGTGTACATGCATGTGTATGCATGTGTGTGTGTGTGTGTGAAGAGAAATAAGAGCGAGGAAAGCACAGAAAATGTTACTGAAGCATTTCTATCTGCTCTTCTCTCACAGCTGATTTGTTCCTTCGTGTTTCCTCAGTGTCACTACTACCATACCATCTGCTGAAGAGGAAAGTTTGGTGTAATCTCAGGTAGTAAAAAAATGAGCTAGTTGCTCAGACTGTGGAGTGAAAGTGGATTCAGTAAGTGGCCCTGACTAACATAGTGTGTGTGTCTCATGAGTTTTATAATGAGATAACAATTTGTAGTTTTCTAAACAGTATAAGATGACAAGCAGCTACAAGTAATACAGTGTTTGTCAAACTCTCTTGACTAGGCCCCCATTTGACACTTGATTCACAAAGTGACTGTGCAGTTCAACACAAGGTGGGCTTGTAATAATCATCAGCATCATTCATAGACATATATTAATATCTTTATATGGCACTCATCACCTTGAAAAGAAGTTAGAGATTCAACGCCAGCTTCGGCATATATACACCAAAATCCTTCTGAAGTACATCTGAGAATTCCCATTTAACCATGTGATATTTTATTTTAAAATATACACTCAGGTGTGTGGTGAGTATTCAGGAAAGATCTAAATCTCACTCAAATCCACTGGCTTCTTGAAGGCTGGATCCTGCTTTGTTGTTTGATTTTCCTGACAAAAATTGAATTAATACTTGAGCGGAACCTGGGTTTATATCACAGACTTATTAAATTAAGCAGTGCAAAAATAATACAGAGACCAAACTATAGGAAGCAAAGATTTGTTGGGCATCCTTCCAGTTGGAAAGAGATTGTGATTATGTTAAAGAGAATCCTTTTTTAACAAACCCTGAGTAAATCTCAAACTTGTGCCCAGTGTAGATGTACATTAACACCTTAAGAACTTATTTCCCTTTCTAAGTGATAAAGGCAGACACTAGGAAACACACAGTCAAACTGAGGTAAAGAGGTTTTAATTTTTTCCCTTGCATGGGTGTAACTCAATGTCAGATTGGATGCTGCAAGCAGGCAAATTGATGGGAGTACCAATTCAAGAGCAGAAATGTTTTCCCCATGTCATTAGGGAATGCATGCCTTATTATAATGACAGAAAGGGCAAGGGCCCTCTCTCTTCATTACACTTATCTCTCCTGTTCTCATAGGGCTTTAAATTCCCTTCCATTTGTTTAGATCATACTTGTCCTTCAAAGAAACACATTTTCTTCTGTGTTTCTACAAACGTCCTCAAAGACCTCCTTCTAGCTGAAACTTCCCACCAAACTACAGAACTCCCTAGGTATAAGTCTGTGTGAGGAAATGCAGGAATCCTATGCAGAGCTTGCCCAAATATTCCCCTGGTAGGATAACACTACTGTGCTACTGGCAATCTCTGCTTGTGCAAACAAAACTTGACAGCCAACACAGGTGAACCTTCTGAAAGATCTAATCCTAGAAAATGTACTAAACTGTTTGATCCACATGAGTAAGTGCTTTGGGGGCTATATGTATACTGCTGGATCCAAACTTTATTCTACATTTTTCCATCCATATCCTGGCATTTAATATTAATTTACTTATGTGGAATCAGCCATTAACACATTTGCCATAGGTGAGCCGTTACCAGAACTAGAGGGAGTTAATTGCTAGGACGAAACTGAACTAAAACCACACATGGCTGTGTGTGTTATAACATGTAAGATCAAGAAGAGAGTGTGAACAGCATCCTGCCCTCCTGCTCTGCTGTGTAGTGACTTCACGAAAAATTATGTGTGTGAGAGTGAACTTCTGTAACCTACAATCTGTCAGATCTCACAAAATGAACCTAACCCTTTCCTTCATAAAATAGCACTCTGTGGAAGTAGAGTAATTGCCAGTGGAACAGTATAGACGGGGGTTAAAATGCCAAACTATGTATTTTACCATTTGCACTTAAAAGAGTGGTATGAGAAATGGTTTGAACAATCCCCTTCTTCTGAGCAGAACAGACTGAACTCAACGCCTGAAGGTCTTAAATGCTGGCATCCAGCTACTGGATCACAATTTATATCATCTGCATCTATGTGAGGATTATACATTTCCTTCCAAATTGTTGATAAAGATATTGAGCAATGCTGAACCAAGAATAGCTCCTTCTGCAACGTCAGTTCAAAATTTACAGCACTCCTCTGCCAGATCTTCTAAACCAGAGATTTCCAATCTGTAGTGTGCAGAGCCCACTGACGGTCTGCAGGCAACCTCAAAGAAGCAGCCAAACACAATTAAACCTTTCTCGGGCTGCTTTCTTCTGGAGGCAATGAGAGACTGCTTGACTAGAACTCACTGTCATAATTGGGCTCAGTTTCACATAGTGAAGGGAGATGCTACAGCCTCTTCTCCTTCTACCACTTTGACTACTACAGGACATATACACAAAAACTAAGGGCTAGCTCTTTTTCCTTTCGGTTTCTCTGACATTAGTATTTGTTCTGCAGTTGAATCACATAAATCACTACAGGATCATACTGTTTAGGGATAGGAATGGAAAGTGGAGAAGTAGTATCAAAGTAAAACCAAAATGTGCAGCTGAAAAAGCTCAACATGATAGTAAAACTTCAGATCATTAAGACAAACTAATTCATGAGAACAATAATTCAGCTAGTAGCCAGTCAAAAGGAGGTGAAGTGGGAGAAAAATGTAAAAATAAAAAGATGGGAGAGGACAGAATCACATGGCACCTGACAGAGAAGCAGGCCTTCACATATGAAATAGCACATAACGAAAGAAAAAAACGAGGAAGACAATGTAACAATGACACAAAGGAACAAAACCTACCAAATAACAGAAAAATCTAGATAATAGTATTAATAACCCCAGCAAAGGTCCAACTCAGTCTCAGGAAACTGTATACAACTTTTTGAAGTTGAATTCAAAGAAAGAGTGCTGTTTATTAACAAAGGCAAACTGTGGAAAGAGGGGCAGGTGAAGAACAACTTTTTTAAACTTTCTTTTAAACTTTTTTAAACAAGTGAAGAACAACTTTTCTGCTCTTTTATATTCATTTCACCATTTCAACATCTTTCCCCTCTCAGACACACACACTCTCCATTTATTTTCTTGCTTCAGCCTTTTGAATCCTGACACTCATCAGCTGTGTACAATACAACCAGCCCAATTTAGTTGTTGGGTGTCCTAGTTGTGTGGCTACAGAAAAACGTACTTACAAAGACCTAGCTAAAGGGAAAGGCCACAAACTCTAAAAGACATTTGAGAAGTCAGTGTACCTCAAGAATTCACTGAAATTAAGAGCTGAAATCATAAACCTGTGGATCTCTTGAAGGGGATGCTCTATATTGGAGTTTCTTTGTTGTCTTCGGAGTCTGATGGACAATTATCTGCTGAATATTTTTGTTATTGTTAGAAAATTTGAATTAGTCAAATTCAAACGTTGGGGGGAAATAAGGCAGTAACAACAAGGTGAGCCACAAATTTTGGTCAAAACCAGGAAGAGAGGAATGCCAGTATAGCTAGTAACTTTCTTGTGAGGGAAATTCACATGGCATGTGAAAGAACCAGACACAAGTCCCAGCCCCACCTGATTCACAACAAGAATATGAAGGAAGCCAAGTCAGTCTTTCTGTGGTTCAGTGACTATTAATATAAGACACAACAGACGCAACTGGAAAGCTTGAGAAAGTCCCACACACACTCCCTTGCAAAAGGCACTGTCTGGAGACTACAGAGGCCACAGCCTAGTTTCAGCAGAGCAGGTACTTGCAACTACATTGAGCCATCTCAGGTTTATGTTGAAATGTGGAGGGAAAACTTATAAAATCTGAGTTAGTTTGATGGCTATTCTGCACCTACTTCTGTCCTCCTCTTGCACAGCCCTGCAAAATGTACAATCCTGGTGTCTCCACTACAGCCTCTCTTCTCTGAGAGCTCAGAGAAGCTGAAGTGACTTCAAACTCCCTGAAGAAGTACGAGAGGGACCTGTAGACAGACAAGATATATAGACTAACACTGGGAAACAGAATGAACTCTTTGCTCAGAAGCTATCAGGAACAGGAAGAGCAGTGTTTCAGGAAACATTTCCTGGAGGCAGAAAAACATGACCATTCCATTGACAGGACAGATGTAAAAGAAAAATAGAACATCATTAAAACCATTCCTAGAGATTTCTGCTCTTGTCCTGCTCCAGAAGCCCATCTCATCTTGATAATACTTGGCTTTGTATCTGTGCAATCACAAAAGTATCTCCTATTACTCACAAATTCTTTTTGTCATAGAATCATAGAAAAGTTGCTTGAAAGGAACCTGTGGAGATCATTTAGTCCATCCTCCTGCTTGATACCAGGGGTATCACCCACACTAGATGCAGTGGTTTGTCTGGCCAACTGCTGTGCTTTGTCTGACCAACTCCTGAAAATTTCCCAGGGTGGAAATTGTACAGTGTTTCTCAGTAATATGTTCCAGGGCTGCACTACTCCTCTCATGGGTTTCCCCAGCTGTCTAACCTGAACCTCCTAACTGCAGTTCTTCACTGCTGCTCCATGTCATATTATCCGCTACCAAATGGTGGAGTTTAGCTCTGTTGTCTTTTGCTATTCCCCCTCCAGCTGCTGTAGCCTGTTACTAGGATCACCCTAGAACCTCCTCTTCACCTGACTAATGTCTCCCTCTGCTTCTGCTCTTCGTCCCAGACTATTACGGAAGACCTCCTCTGGACTCCCTCCACCCTCCTTTGAACTGGGAGGAGGAAGGAGGGCCAGTACAGGATGCATGATTCCAGGTATGGCCCCACTATTGCCAAGTGAAATTGGATAAGAACACCTTAGCTTGATCTGCCAGGTATGCTCTTCTAACTCAGTGTGTGATTTACCTTACAATGACTTTTGGTTGGCCTATATATGATTCAACCTGTCCACCATAATCTTGAAGTCCTTTCTAGCTAGGCTACTACATAGCCAGTTACCACTTTCTACCAATGCTGGAGTTATTCTGACCCAAAAGCACAAACTTGCATTTCTTCTTGCTTCATCTCATGAAATTCCTATTGTCCTAATCTTCAACTTTCTGAAGATTCCTCTGGACTAAAGCTCTGCCATTCTGTGTGTCAATCACTTCTCCCCACTTAACACAGCCTGCAAATTTGTTAACAGTGCCATCTGCCTCCTCATGCAGGCCACTGCCTTCTTGTGTTTGCTATGTTTGAAGATGAATTTCAAGAAGATGTTCTTTTTCAGTGACTGAGGTGACAGTAACTGTCACATTCCCTGGATTCTCTTCTTTGCCTTTATGAAAGGCAGACCTTTTAGTCTTTAGCCTTTTTTCCAGGCTTCATGGACCTCTGAAGAGCACTATGATTTTTCACAGAGGACAGGCAGCAGGTAACTCCTTCAGTACTGCCAGACAAATCTCATCAGGCCCTGTGGATCTGAATACATCCAGTTGTAGCTGTCTCTTTACTAATTGCTCCTTCCCTGTAGTCTATGCTTCATAACAAATACTGCTGGTATGTATAAAGCTGAAGACTTTGTTTTGTAATGTTTGCTACTAAGTTGTTCTGCTCCATTCACCAGTGGGCCTACATGCTCTTTGAACTTCTTTTGTCATTACTGTTCCTGCAGAGTCCCTTCTTATTACCTTTAATGCCCTCTCCTCATCTTAGCTCTAACTGGGCCTTGACCTTACTATTTTTTGTCATGAAGTGCTCAAATGACACCTTTATACTCTTTCTTTGTGGTACATTAATCATTTCAACTCTTGGATGCTTTTTTGTTGCATTACTGCCTCACTATAGTCAGGACAGCCTTCCGCTGAAAGCCCATCATTCACAAAGCGGCAGATTTTTCCCCACCTCTAAGTAAGTTCTTTGGGTTTTTTCCTTGATTTTTCCTTTTTGTTTTTTTTTTTTGGGGGGGGGGATTTTCTTTAATCAGTCAACCCTCTTGTGCCCTATTCCCCTTTGTCAGCTTCCCTAGGAATTCTGTGTACAAATTCTCTAAGCCAAACTTTGCTCCATAAAGTCCAGGGCCCTAATTCTGCTACTTCTCTTTCCAGCTTTTCTCTCTACCTTGACCTCAGTTATCTTGTGGTTGCTGCAGCCCAAGTTGCCATTTTTGCCATACTTTCTGCCAGTTCTTACCATTTTGCAAGCAGCAGGTCAAGTACAGCCCCTCTACCATTTGCATTATAAACTGTCAGCAACGTAGTCTAGGGACTTCTTGGGTTGCTTATGTGCAAGACTAGCAATACCAATCTGGATAGCTGAAACCTATGAAGACAAAGGCTTGCAAGTCAAAGTCAAGGAGCACCTTTACCGAGACCACAGCAACTCCACTGATCTTCCCTAAACAGCCTGTACTCAGTCATGAGAGCACTCCAGTCAAGATCTAGCATATAGTTAATGTATGTTTCAGAAGACCCCCCATCAGAAGTCTTTGCATCATGAATTTTGTGGGGGACAGTGTTACACAAAATATTACTGCTCTGCTTTCAATTTTTTCACCATGTTTTCTACATCACCTTTTCCTGACATCCTATTCACTAGTATTTAAGCTTTTTAGGACTTTTCAGCTCTCCTTCTACATTTGTATTTCACAAACTTGAGTTCCTATCCTGCCTGGCATTAGTGTAGCAATCATCTTAAAAGTGCAACATAAGATAACTGGGATGAGTGTTGGGGCTAAGGGGTGGGAAAAGAGGAGTAACAGGTTCCCAGTACTCATAATTTGCAATTCATCAAACTCAAAAAAGATGAATGCACCTTAAACCACTGAAAATGATTTAGCATCATTTAGAAATGTAGGTAAAATCATGATCAAGTTATGGTCATTTATCATTATTAGAAACAGGAAAAAGAGTTAATTTTGAATCCATTCAAGTGAATGGGAGACAGATCTGCAGGTGATCAAGAAGAGTGAATAGACTGTAATTATACTACTTTCACTTAAAAATTCATTGCAAAATTATGTGCAATAATTATGCCACTGTTGCACTGAAGCCAAATATGAATTAAAAAATAACCTTTACTTACACTGATTACATTCTATAATCCCTTCTATGAGATCTAAGAGGACAAAACTGGATAAAGGCACCAAATTTTCCATGTTAATCTTCCAACAGAATATCCCAAAGAATATGCAAATTAACTAACAACTCTGTGGTCTTCAAAGAGTGAATGGAGATGCTGCATATTGACTTCTCCCTATCCTTTGCCACTTGCAAGACATGCTTTTCAAGATTTAGGAGTCCACAGACAGTAAGCGTGCTCTCCAGAATGCCTGCGGGGTTTGCCAAGTGATGGCTCCACTTGAACACATCCTCCCATGCTCACCTTCAGCCTCTAGTCCAAATCATTATACATTTTCATTCCCCCTACTAACATTTGAATTTGAAGCCCATGAATTTGGAGCCAGAAGAGCATCTTTGCTGCTTCTTTCTGCTTTTCACTCCTGTATCAAGTATGATGTGTATGGAATGGAATACTTAGTTGGTCAGTTTGGGGTCACCTGTCTTGCCTGCTCCTTTCCTGTAGGTGCAGACAGTTGACCTGCACCCCCCTCCCAGTATAAGTCACCAAAAAAAAAGAAAAAGAAATCCAGCAGTGGCCCTTGTTTCCATACCAATCCTCAGCAGCAAACCCAAGCCTAATGACAGCTGGTAGCAGGCACTGTTTCTCAAAAACATACTGCCAGCTTCAGAGCTGCAGTCACCAAAAGGAGCCTCGGTTAGAGAGCAAGGCCACCAAACAGAATCAGTTCCACTCCAGCCCAAACCAGACAGCCTGTCATGACAAAGTGTCTGAATTACAGGATGGTATATGTGACTCGTGACAGAGCATGTGTTCTCCAGCCACTCTACTCACATATACTGGTGCCTGCTTACGTCAGCAGCCATGTCTACTTGTCCAGCTCACTGCTGTGCTGGATTCGGGTGGTGAGGAAGGAATCATCCTCATCTATCTGAACCATCACATCCTGGATCATTTTTTTTATGAAGGGCATTTCACAAGACCCAATAAGCAAAAAGAAAATACTGAGATTTCATTCATTTCCTACAAGCTTCCACTGTTAAGTATGGCATAGTTCAGATTTTATGTCAAGTTGCAGCTGATATCTCCACTATAAAACGTCTATTAGAACACAGTTCTTCAAGGAGCTTCATTAAAGCAAACCTTGTGAATGAATTCACTGAAAAATCCATGACTGAGTCTCATCTGTCTGTCTCTTAACCTTTCTTTCCTCCCTATGTTGCCTAAAAGAAGCATCTTTTCACATCAGTTCTTCTCCTTAGTCTTCACTGTGAGGAATAATAATCAATCACAGCATGTTAGGAGTTGGAAGGGACCTCGAAAGATCATCTAGTCCAACCCCCCTGCCAGAGCAGGATTCTCTAAGACTAGGCCATAGCAAAGCTTCCCTGACTGGAAATTGAACCCAGGTCCCAGTGGTGACAGTGCAAAATCCTAACCAAGGATAATATTCTGGCAGCAGGTGGTTTCTGTGCAGAGATCTTCACTGCTCTTGCCAAAGTGAAAAGTGCTGTCCCACTCTTCTCTGCCCAGCATTTTACAGGTGGGAAACCAGAGGCCCCAAAAGGTGATTTATTGAGCTGGCAAACAACAGACCAAATGCCATATAGATCCTACTTTCACTGTCCAGCACTCTAGCTAGAAGAAGGTTTGTTCTCTAGTCTAATCTCAACAATCACTACTGCTGTGAGTCATGTTTCCCACGCTGTCACCAATTCCTCACCTGTGCAACGGTGCTAAACAGAGGTCTGAAAGGGGATTTTAGACACCAGCTCCTGCCCCAATTACTCACACAGAGCTGGCACTGTTTAAGCAGAGACAGATACAGGAACCAGACCTATGACACACTTCAGGGTTTAAATATTGCTCCAGCCTCCTTATGAAGGAAGATACATGCAGGATTTCATGAAATGACAATGGACTTTCTGAAGGTGCAGCACAACCACATTTTGCTTTGAAGCATTTTCAGGCCTTGAGAGTAATTGCTATTTATTTGATTGGCTTTTTTAAGTCCTTAAAGAGTTGAGCTTCTTCTTGGCAAGCACATGTAAAAGCAGGAAAGCAACACATAGTGCCAGCCTGACTCTCAGAGCGAGACAAGATCTGTAAAATAGTATTTCCGCTCCTTTTGAGGCTACAGCCTGTGGTTTCATCTGATGTACCTGTGTGGCAACCTATTCAAATGAGCCCACAGAGAGTCTCGTATGTTAACAGATATGTGAAGGAAAAAGGAATTTCCAGTGGAAAATGTGATTGAATGGAGAGACTTCTACTTGGACAATCCAAACCAAAGCACAGCAAAAGACTTGAGGTAGCTGCCAGTCTTTTTTTCCATGCCATGAGGCACTCTCTCTTTACTGCTTACATCAATTAGAACTCATAATGTACTCACTGGGCACATCAAAGCATCATGCCTCCCTTCAGAAAGGCTCACAAGCCTGCCCACTCACACTGCGGTCTGCAAGTAACTATGAATCCCTCAGCACTTAGCAATGCATTTCACACCTCAGCTCTGGGCTCTGAGTGATGTTTTCAGTCTCTTCTAGTCCTGACAATTAAAGACACCATTCCCCAGGAATCCTCAGGCTTAGTCAAATATTCTCTTTTTTCATATTTCATATTAATAAGAACTACTTTTAGAACATGATGCTCACAGTTTTGCATATAGTTAAGAACCCTTCTATTAACCGAGTATTTCAAAACTGTGGTAATAGTACAAGACAGTGTGAATACATATGTGTTTAGAGACTTTGAAATCAATTGTCCTCAAAAATTTGCATGTGGGGTTTTCAGTGTCACAGGGACCTTGTCTGTGCATGTATATTTATTGGAATCACAAGGATTTTTGTATGCATGAAGCTCTTTTCCAGCTATAGGTACTAATTATACTGATCACTGAATTTGTCAACATCCCTTGGTGGCTTTTTCTGAAAATTAGAATGATCTCTAAAGATGATGCTTAAGGGAAATGTCAGGGGAGGCAGGATCAATTTGAAAAGGGCAAAGGGAATGGAAATGTTTTGGTTTGGGGTTTTTGTGTTTTGTTTTTGTTTTTCAGGCATGTGTCATACCATTGCTCTTCATCACAAATACCCTTTTTTGTTTCAGTGACAATAACTACAAGCGCATTTTCAATTTTATGAGAGTGGTCTAATTTGGAAACAAGAAATTCTCTGCCAGAAATAATCCAAAATCTCCAAAGCAAAGCTAGGTCCAGATCCCTGAAATTGCTGCATGAACAGAAGTTAGTAAAGCAAATACTTCTGCTGACCTGAGCCTGCTGTTCTGCATAACAACCCCATCTGGTCTCACCCTAGCTGTACATCCCAGTCTCCTTCTTTGTGTCATGTTCTTCTGCTTTACTGGTGATCCAAAAAGGTTCACTTCTGTTATGTGTTCAGTTTTCTGACCTTCTCACAGTGTAGGTGTGCCATCACAGGAGAAGTAACAGCAATGTGTAACTGGGGCAGGTTATTCAGCAGTGGTCCCAACTTAAATGTTGATCATCTGCAGCCTGAGATTTTACATTTTGTGAAATCATTCAGGAAAATAAAGTGAAAGGACAGAAATGACAGGTCAGTGCTCAATGGCCTTTACATACCTTGACTTTAGAACTGGGGCACCTCTGCTTGTTTGCCTTCCACCCTCACACACTGCAGGGCCAATCCTAAGCACAGAGGATGCAGCTGCCTTGGGCGTCAGGTTGATAAATGACCACAGCCCTGATGTCTGCTCTGAATACACCAGAACTGCAGAGAAAGATGTCACTGCAGCTACTGACATCAATGATGGGATTGAGACAGAGGTTTCAACTGTAGTCTTCACTCTCATACATCCCATTTAACAGCAGCAAAAAGTTTCATTTCCTAGGCTCTTCCCTTTCTCTCTGAGCTAGCTCCTTTTCCTCCCTTCTCTTTCCCACAGCATGGGTTCTACCCCAGCATCTCACTTATGAGGTAGCAGCAATGAGTTAGGTTTACAGTGCTAAGAAGCCCTAAGCAACCTTTGCCATATGGCTGTGAGTGGCCCAACTGCACAGCTGTGATCAGAACAGCTGCTGACACTTGCAATTCAGACAATGCACAAATCTGCAAAGGCCAGGAGGTACAGGCATCCTCATCTGACGTTAAATGTTCGGCTAGAACAACCTGCAACTGCTTGAATGCCTTTGGAGAAATGGTAGTCATCAACTGTCAGGTTCCCAGAACTATGACTATCTGCTGTACAAGGCCATGGACATATTAGTTATTGTGGTTCAGCAGGCACAGGTTATCACAGTTGGTCATCAACCCAAGGAGGCAAAATGAGAATGTCAAAGAGTGACGAAGGATAATAATGGTATCCAACAAAATGAACCTGAATTGATCTACACAAACCTTCCACAACAAGCAAAGGAAACTGTCACAAGGCCACTGTCTGCTTTGGGATGGCTTCTGCAAAGCTCAAAGCAGCTGTATTGCTCCAGATACCACTAGCACAACATTCTGTGCTGTTCTGAATCTCAGTAGTGGGACTACTACAGAGAGCTGCTTGTGGAGCTCATCACAATAGTGTGACACAGAGGTTTTACAGTTAGGTTTTTGGTTTGGTGGGGGTTTTTTTGTAAGGTCAAAACATCTGAAAGTTGCAAAGATGAATTAGTGTCAAAATGAAGTTTTGCATAAATGAAGGCAAATGCAGTTCTTTGCTCAGCTTAGTATATGATTTTAGGTTCCTTCTGTGTCTTAGCACAGACACATCTGAACTAGAAACAAGGGTGATCTTAATGAATGGTGTTAAACTGCAGATTTTTCATTGAACTGGAGGGTACAGAAGCAAGCAGCAGAAAAAGACACCTGCTGCAAGCCTCCTTACAAAGAAACTATATAATACTAATTATAGGTGGTTGTAAAAAACTTTATAATTCCTCAAAGGCATTGAGTCAATGTGTTAACAATTTGGTTCTTATACTTAGTGGAAAATAAAGGGAAAATAATTTCAAGGTATGCTTGTTCCCTGCAAACTATAAACTTCAGCTGTATAGTTTGGTAACTGGCTTTATGTTGCAAATTCCTTTATAGTTATAGAAAGAAGAAAAACTCAACAACACTGCAGACCTTATACTCAAACAGCAAAAGTGAAGGGAAAAAAAAATTTTGAAAGATTCCCCAGGAAAGGAAGAATTACTGCATTGTAATGAAAGGAGTCTTTTTTCTTGTTTTCTAGTCTTTCTAAAAAGAACATCTTTGCTTTTCAGATGATGTCTGCTTCATTTACTGAGTGAAGAAGTGTGAGGAAGGACAGTGTCTGGGGAGAAAGGAAGCCAAGAGCATTTATTGGAAGGTATTAACTATAACAGAAAGAGTACTTCAGACTCTGATTTAATTGAAATCAGGAATGTAGCTGGAGAAAAGAAACATCGCCAGCATACCCTGGAGAGCAGTGCTGAAATGTGTGCTACATTGACCACTGACAATCCATAGAGAGCTGGCAGGTCATACTGTGTTGGCTCTTCTTCTTGTTTCCAGCTGCTAAATTACATTAAAGTCAGCTTAAAATTCATTAAACCCCTTCCTATTATTACTTTTTTTCACATAAGTAGTTGTTATAGCTACTGTAGAGACATTTTGTGATGGTGACAGTGAAGGGAGAGGCCTGAGTAAATAAGAATGGGAAAGGAGAGGTGATTTTGACCAGGAAAACACTTGGGACCCTTTGCTGTAGAATTTAACTGCTCTTCAAAAGATGAAAGCAGCTACAGAGTGGATTGTGAATTCACGTGCTTAAATTCTCCAGAGATACCCTAATACTGATTGTGGAGGTAATGTTTTGTTTTGCAGATTCATATAAGTTTCAAACCAGTCAGAGCCACCACTCTGTGAGAGTGTCATTGCAATGATAGTGACCCTCTGTCACTGATAATTACAGGTAATTTCAAGTGCTGTCATTAATTTGCCTTTTTCAATCCCTCAGCAAAGCCTTACAGGCTTTGTCCTGTATATAATAGTGTTGAAGGTAATAAGATTTCTTCCATTAGGGATTCAAGGAATTGGATTTAACTCAGAGTTTTTTAAAGGCTTTGCACTATTACTTGCATGTTTTGGAAAAAATAATTTTTCACTGATCTTAGTGGGAAGTTTTTCAAGACCAAAAGCACTGAAATTCAGGTGTACTAGAAATATACAGTTACTCAGTTCAGAAGGGAACTCAGTTCCTTTATAGGTGGAAGTAGAGGAGAGAGTAGAGGTCCTTACTTCCACCCCTTTATGTTTTTTTGCTTATTTGTTCATTTTGTATAAAAGATCAAAAATATAAAGATTCTTTGCTTGAATTCTGGCCTTTAATGGCACATCCCATGCAACAAAAAGAATCAAGTGGCATGACAAAAGTACAGCTTTGCCAACAGAACTGAAATGACAGTTGAAGCCCAGTACTAAATGGTACTTTGAAGCCAAACATCAATCACAGTGGTGTCCATTAATTATCTGTATCATTTGATGTACATGAGAAAACATAGCAAAGGACCTTCCACAACACCTTTTAGCCTGACTGAAAGAACAAACCCATGAGTACTTCAGGGAGAGCAAAGTAAGAACCTATTGGAAAATGAAACTCTTTTTAAATCTAAAAAGGAAGACAAACCCTTTGTAGTGACTCATATGACTTGGAGCTATAGAGAGTATTTAAAACAGTATTTGCAATTTCTGCAGGGAAGACTTTCAAAATAGCATCACTAAAAATATCCCAGTGCCTTTAAAGATTTACTGTCCATGGCCAGAATTCTTGAAAAAAAGTAGAATATTAAAATAACACAGATCCTACCAGAAAGCCAGCACATTTTACAGCTGGTATGTAAAAGGGAGATGCAGAGGTCCATACACTGGAGGCTCTCTCTGCATGCCATGAAGTTCCTTTATGTATGCAGTTCCTACTGGTGTCACACTTGACCTGGGCTACTGAATGATGCTTGCAGCACACAGCAGTCATGGGTACTGTTGGCTCATTTTGATCTTCACTACATATTCAGAGCTGAATTTGGCTTGTTTGACAACTCAGGTGCAGCAGAAGGTATGACATTTCTCATGACTGTGGGCTTCCTATATCTTGGGGCTATAGTAAGAGCCGAATCAGCTATGGCAGCTGTGCAGAAGGACATCACAAGACTGATGAGACTCTCTTGAACCTAAAGGGCTTCTAGGGAACTCAGTTTATCCTGCAGGTTTCCTCAGTGGAACATCTGCTCCTATGGAGAGAGAAGCTGCAGAGACACGGGTTGTCTTTGGGAGAACTGACTTCATGTTCCTAGGTGGAGCTGTTCTGCCCCCACATGGCAGGTCACAAGCAGAGCATGGAACCACACAAACTCATCATCTCATTGCAAAGCATGCCAAAAATTTTATGCCACATGGAAAGGACCTGTGTTGGTGTTCAGAGCATCCTATTCTGTTACCATTGCACATGCCAAGAAAACTTCAACAGCAAGGTAGCTGAAGGGAGTCTACAAAAAATTAATGGCTGACATAAATATTGACCACTGATCAAAAAATGATCAGAAGTCAAGATGCAGCAGAATCACAGAAGTGAAAGTTGTGATTTAGTTGTGGTTTTGTGATGGGTTCTAATTTGGAACACTGAGTTAAACTGATGAAGAATTAAAGGCAGATTTTAGACACATTGCTAACTTGGCCTCTGGAAGCAGAGGTGAAAATTGTATGTAGGGTGCAATTGGGAAGAAGGCCCCTGATGATAACTGCTCCATAGATGCAAAGAAGGAGATACAGAGCCAAATGTTGCAGAGGAATGATCTAGAAAGTTTCTGTGGAGGAATCCATAAAGCCTTTGAGAGGAACAGGAAGACTATGTCAGTAGAGAGAATTAACACACAAAGCATGGGAAGTTCAGAGGAGCATGGTGAAAAGTTCCCATGCAATGAGACAATTATTCTACTTCCAACCCTCCAGGAGAGCCTAGGCAGCACCAGCAGTCAGAGACTAAATGAGAGCTAAACAGGGGTTCAGCTGACTCCTCTGAGAGTGGGAAGAAGATCGTGACTGTTTCCTGACTACACTGAAACAAATGTATAGAACTTTTATGTGGGCAGGGGCATCTGGTTTTCACACCATATGCTAGTCCTTTTGGAGTATAAGTATATAGCTGAGTAAATGCAAAAGGATGTTTATATGATGAGCATGAAACAGTCTGAAATGACACCAGAAGCCAGTAGTAACAAACAAATTTTGCTTTCCATCATGGGGCTCCAAATTCTTTTGGTAAACTTTACACTAATCTGCTTGATCTCAAATGAGATGGCACTTGGGCATGGACAGAGGAAGAGTGTTAGTTTCCAAGATTTGCCTGGAGTGCAGTTGTTACTTCCCAAAGATGCAAAATATCACAAATGAAATAGAGAAACAAAACTGAAGTAAAACACAGTAAAAACTTACAAAATCCCACCATGTTCCAGTCCATGTTTTCTCCCTGGAGTGCTTATCACCAAAGATGATGATATATACTCATTGATGATATATTCATTGGCAAGGTGGCCTCTTGCTATTCCATAGGGAAGCTGTGACCAAGTGACTAAAAATTATTCTTCAAAATAACATAAAAATAACATAGTGCAGATGTGCTGAACTGAAGAAGCCAACACAGGCTTCATTAACTCCCAGTGCTGTGAGATCCTTTCCATCTTGAAAAGATTTCCATCAAAATCCTTCTCACAGGTAGCACAATAAGGAACAGCACGGGCATTTAGAATATGAAAAGTTAAATAAGGAAGAAATAATTTCACTGCCTCTGGTGAATGACTTTATTAATTGTAAGCTGGGAAGAAAGATGGTCAAAACCAGACTACCTAAGACAAAGGGAAAGCATCTGCCAAAAAGAGGTTGTATGTCTCACAGTGAAACTTGTGTGGTGGTGTGTATATACACGTGCATATTTTATTTGCTACCAGCTTCTGCTATTTTCAGTGAATTTCACACTGATCTTATCCCCTATGAAATGAAAGAATTGTTAAAAAATGAATGTTTTCTTGGAATAAGCTCAAAGAAAGAGCTTGAGGTGTATTGGTGCACATCCAAACTAGTTCTTATTCATTGTTAAGAATATAAATAGTGCCATTACAGGAAAAGGCACATGTACAACTAGCATGATGAACTTGCTTGACATGAAATCTTTGAAGAAAGTTGTCCACAACAGAAAGACTGAAAAGGTGCCAAACATGATGTAAGCATAAAGGCAGGACATAATGCAACTGGGCAGACAAAGTGATAGAAGAGTCTGCTTCTAGACAGGGGAGATGTCTGTGATTAATCAGTAGCTGGTGGACATCTGCCATTCCAAGCCATGTTAACAGCTTTCAATCAGACCTAAGTTTCAGAGTTTCCACAGAGAAACATATGAAGATTGATGCTCAGTGGATTTAGGAAAGCACACATAAATACCTGATGTGTCATGCATGCACATATATACACACGTATTTTTGTGAACACACTTCCATATATTTAGGAGTAAAAATGCATGGATGTAGTTATATGGTGATTTTAGAATTGCATCTGTAACTATAGATAACATTTTGGCACTGTGTAAAAATACTGATGTATACTGGAGGTTTCTTTCTATATCCAGAAGAAATAGGAAATACACACATGAGATAAAGCTGTACGTAAAGATCTGGCAATCTGACACAGTGAGTAGGCTCTCACTGAAGGCTGGGGCTGCATTAATGTTAGTTTCCTTTCAACCATGACAGGGAAAGAGGAAGGAGGTCTGGAAAGCACCATCTGCTTTTCCAGATTGCTGTTAATCTGCCAATAATTCATATTGGATATAAAGAATTAATGCTGTAGGAGAACATGAAAAATATACAAAGCCTTCTCCTTCAGCATATGGAGCAAGACCAGCAAAGAGGAGGCATCAGATTGTTCACATAGGCCAGAAAGGTGGAGAGCCCTCAGAAATTTAACTTGTCGGTAAAAGAGAATGAAAACACAGACAGGTGTGCAAGAGGAAGGGGATATTGCTCTTATAATCAAAGAAATAAACCTAAAAGTCAACCAAAAAAAGCTTTGCAAAGGACATTTTAAGGTTGGAACACTTAACCAACACTGGAGAAACAAAGCCCAGGCCTGGGCATGCACAGGAATGCCCAGACTATGCCTTGTGAGTCTGTGATGGCTTCCCTGGGAACACACATTGGAAACAGCCCCAAGCAAAAAGGGAGTCTGAAGTCCATTGGAAAGGGTGGCAGAGAGGCAACAGTGAGAAAGTAAAGCGTGTGGAGATATATCTGAGGTAAAATACTAATCCTGTAACAGTTGACTGTGGTTTTTACATTGACCAGAAAAGGTCAACATGTGGTGTGCTGGGAAAACTGCCAGTGGAAGTACTGCTATTTTTTTGAATGTTTTTAATATAAATTTCAACCTTTTCCTTATCTATGTAGAATTATTAAAGAAAGGAGTGCCAGTTACTACAAGGAATGATCTCTACTTTTCATGGTGCCTCTGAAGATGTAGGCTGAGTAGAAGTGTGCTACATACCAGTGACAATACACTGAAATAGGACTGTTTTGTCCTGTATCTGATGTTCCAGTATGACATGGGCATTGGAATCTCTGACTGCATCTACCCAAGCAAACTGAACGAGGCAAGCAATCAGCCTTACCACGGAACTGTTAGCATGGTTTTTAACACAGCTTGGGAGCAATTTGCCAGTTCCAGCACTTGGATCCAACCAATGCCAACAAGCATAAAAGCTTTTCATAGGCAAACATTGTATTTTGGATCCATCCTTCTAAGTCTCCCCAATGAAGGTGGCAGAGGAGCTTTATAAAGGTGAATAAATAGCCTTTCAAAGCTGTTACCTTTGCATTCGCACAAATGTCCCCAGTGTCCTGTGCAACCAGAAGCAAAAGGACTTAACTACTCTGACACTAGGAAAAGAAAATCACCCCCCTCTCCGAGGACAGAAAACTGGTGCAGCAACATAAGTGATCTGGCAGTTCTTACATAAACAGGAAGGGAAGAATTCCACAAATTTGATGACATGTGGTCTTTATTTTCAGAGTTGTTTGATTGATGAGTGACTGTGAAGGGGTGCTGTGTACAGAGAGCTCTGCTGATGGGCCTCGTGATCCAAAGCTGGAAGGAGCTCTAGACTGATATCATTGCTACCTGATGACAATTTTCTGGCTCTGGGGGGTATTTCTTCTGTCATACTGAATTCTACATGCCATCTCTCCTTCATTTTGTCTATCCTTTTCTTCCTGTTAGATGGAGGGGGTTTTGTGTTGGGTTTTTTTTCTTTTCCTCTGGGTTTTCTTACAGTATAAAATGTGTGAATGGGTAAGGGTCACAGTCTGAAATCATGAATGCGGTGTCTCCACTTTGCTCTGATTTTCACCATCTTTACTTTGCAGCAAAATCCTTAACTTTTACAGTAAAAACTACCAGTAAAACAACATTTTACTCTCCTCTCTGGTAAGCTTAAGCTGCAGGTTGAGAACTTCTCTAAAGTTCAGCTTTTGGGAAAAGACTACAAAAGGAGCAGGGGCCAAAGTCTAACGCCGTAACACCTTAAGAACCTTCAGCAGTAAAAGCACAGACTAACAACTCACTTTATGGAAGCACCACAGGGTTACTAAAGAATAAAATTTTTGGACCAAATAACATACATGGAAAAAAAATCTAAGATTTTGGACACTCAAGCCCTTTAGGTTTTTTTTTACCATAAGGTAGTCATGGTTTAAAGCTTTAGTATTCTGGATATTAGCCTTAATTTGCACAGATGCACAATGAATTTTAAGGGAAAAAACTCAGCACACTAAGTAATGTTCTGTCTACCCATGTCATGCAAACCACAAATTTCAGAAATGACACTTCTAGCTATATGAAATGCATTTACATTCCATGTATCCAAAGTAAATGTTGTTTAACTTGGTGGTTTGTTTTATGAAAAGAAAATGAAAGATATCATTTGTATAGCTGCTTAATGTTTTATTCCTGGCTGGGTATTTGGACTAGGAAAACAACAGCTTTCCTTTTGACTGTTAGTATTTAATTATTCAATGTTAACAGCCAAGAAGTAAGCTGTTAGCCCTCCTCCTCTTCTTTACAGCTTTTCTTTTCCTGGTGGGTCTAAATCTGTCCTTCACACATATGAAGAGCAATTTGAATTGATGGGATTGTATTTTGGCCTCACAGGAAACAGCCTATGGCTTATAGTATTTCCTTTTAATTCTGGCATGGTTTGCTCTCCAGTCTTTTAAAATGACACAGTAGCAGCTTCATGTTGTCTGTCTTTGATGCTCTCCTTTAAACACCACCACAGACCCTTCTTCACATACCTGTTCCCAAGCTAAGCTCTCAGTACAACTTCTGAAATGTAATGACTATTCTACTTAAATCACTGTACCCAGTACCAGACAACGTAAATAAGCTCTAAACATGGTGTTTCTCGCGTTTCCTGAGAAGTCTTAACAGCACAAGATCTCACAAGAACTAACTAGATTGACTCTGGAAGCATAAGTTTTCTTGAAAGATGGCAGATCCTGGAATCAGAGGATGATGACTGCTTGAATCACTCCCAAACAACATCTCATAAAGTAAACCATAAATGGATTAAATTTGGGTCAAGTGTATGAAGGCCAAATGCAGTAGTATCATCTTAAGCAGTGTGCAAGCTATCTTTTCTCACAGACTCAAAAAAGCCATAGAGCATACAGGCAAGTGAAGGTGATGTCACAGTCGGGGTCTCTGACAGGCCACCTGACTAGCAGTTCCAAGTAGATGAGGCCCTCCATAGGCAGATAGAAGTGGCTTCACGTTCACAGGCCCTGGTCTTCATGGGGGATTTCAACCACCCTGATATCTGCTGGAGGGACAACACAGCAAGGCGCCAGCAATCCAGGATCTTCCTGGAGTGCATCGATGACAACTTCCTCCTCCAAATGGTAGAGGAACCAACTAGGAAAGGTGCTATGCTGGACCTTGTTCTTAGCAATAGGGAAGGGCTGGTGACCAACATAAGGCTCAGGGACAACCTTGGCTGCAGTGACCATGAAGCACTAGAATTCAAGATCCTCAGGGCATCTAGGAGGCTATATTCTAAGCTCATGACCCTGGACTTTGGACGTGCAGATTTTGATCGCTTCAGGGATCTGATGGACAAATTACCATGGCACAAAGCCCTAGAGGGAAAGGGGGCCCAGGACAGCTGGTCAATTTTCAAGGATCACCTTCTCTGTGTCCACGAGCAAAGTATCCCGACAAAGAGAAAGGCAGGGAAGAATGCTAGGAGACCTGCCTGGATGAACAAGATGCTCCTGGACACACTATCTCATGAAAAGAATCTGCACAAGGAGTGGAAGAAGGGACAACTAGAATGGACGGCATACAGGGAAGCTGTTCAGAGAGCAAGAGAACTGGTTAGGAAAACTAAAGCTCAGTGGGAATTAAATCTAGCCAGGGAGACCAAGGGGAATAGTAGAAATTTCTATAGATATATTAATGGAAAAAGGAAGACTAGGGAAGGTGTGGGCCCCCTCAGAAATGAAACGGGAGAACTGGTGACAGGTGATATGGAGAAGGCTGAAGTTCTCAACAGCTTCTTCACTTCAGCCTTCCCTGGCACGGGCTCCCACCACACCCCCAAAGTCAAAGAAGATAATGTCAGGGGCTGGAAGACAGAACTGCCTGTGGTAAGTGAAGATCAGGTTCGTGACCATCTGAAAAACCTGAAAGTTCAAAAGTCCATGGCACCCGATGGGATACACCCACAGGTACTGAGAAGAATTGGTGGATGAGGTTGCTAAGCCACTCTGTATTGTACCCCAAAGGTCATGGCAGTCTGAAAAGGGGAAACATAAGCCCCATTTTTAAAAAGGGAAAGAAGGATGATCCAGCGAACTACAGGCCAGTCAGTCTCATCTCTGTGCCTGGTAAGATAATGAGCAGATCCTCCTAGAGGCACTGCTGAGGCAGAAGGTGATAATGAAGAGGTAATTGGGTATAATCAACCCAACTTCACCAAGGGTAAATTGTGCCTGACAAACCTGGTGGCCTTCTATGAAAAGGTCATGACATCAATAGACAGGGGAAGAGCAACTGACCTCATTTACCTGGACCTGCGCAAAGCCTTCGACACTGACCCACACGACATCCTGGTCTCCAAGCTAGTGGAATATGGGTTTGATGGATGGACCACTCGCTGGATACAGAATTGGCTTGACAGCCACACCCAAAGAGGGGCTGTCAATGGATCCATGCCCAAGTGGAAGCCAGTGACAAGTGGAGTCCCTCAAGGATCAGTACTGGGGCCAGTCTTGTTTAACATGGACAGTGGCATCGAGTGCACCCTCAGCAAGTTTGCCGATGACACCAAGCTGTGTGGTACGGTTGACACTCTGGAGGGGAGTGATGCCATCCAGGGGGACCTGGACAGGCTGGAGAGGTGGGCCCATGCCAACCTCGTGAAGTTCAACAAGACCAAGTGCAAGGTCCTACATCTATGTCAGGGCAATTCCAAGCACCAATACAGGCTAGGTGAAGACTGGCTTGAGAGCAGCACTGAGGAAAGAGACTTGGGGGTGCTTGTGGATGAGAAGCTCAAGAGGAGCCTCTCGTGAGCACTTGCAGCCCAGAGGAACAACTGTAGCCTGGGCTGCATCAAGAGAAGTGTGGCCAGCAGGTCAAGGGAGGTGATTCTCCCACTCTAGTCTGCTTTCATGAGACCCCACCTATTATAAGAGGGATATGGACATGCTGGAGCGAGTTCAGAGAAGGCCCACAAGAATGATCAGAGGACTGGAGCACCTCTCCTACAAGGACAGACTGAGAGAGTTGGGGTTCTTCAGTCTGGAGAAGAAAAGACTCTGAGGAGACCTTATTGTGGCCTTCCAGTATCTGAAGGAGGCCTACAAGAAAGCTGCTGAGGGACTTTTTAGGAGGTCAGGGAGTGATAGAACCAGGAGGAATGGATGTAAACTAGAGGCGAGTAGATTTAGATTAGATATTAGGAGGAAGTTCTTCACCATGAGGGTGGTGAGACAGTGGAACAGGTTGCTCAGAGAGGTTGTGGAAGCCCCATCCCTGGAAGCTTTTAAGACAAGGCTGGATGAGGCTCTGGGCAACCTGATCTAGTGAAAGGTGTCCCTGCCAGGCAGGGGGGTTGGAACTAGATGACCTTTAAGGTCCTTTCCAACTCTGACAATTCTATGATTCTATGATCTTGCCTCTCTAGGATGAGAACAATTCATGACAAAATTGCACATGTTCTTGAACACAGCTTTCCCCTTTACTCTCTTCTGAAAAAAATCTCTGGAAACAGATTCATCTGATCCACCTAAGCATGACAAAAGGAAGTTGTCTATTCCTTCAAGAAACTTTTGCCATATCAGTCAGGGATACACAATCATTCATGTTTGTTTCCTAATCTTTGCTACCAAATCATTGCATTCAAGTCCTCAGCACAGGGGAAAGGGATCAGTGAGCTATCAGTATTCAACTTTTTTGCCAGTAGGATGCTGATGGTTTCTTCCTCAATTTAGGATCTGCCTGGAGTTCTTTCTATGTGTTTTCTAGCATGCTCTGCACCTTGGTCTTTCTTTCCTCATCTCCAACTCTATGTTACACATGTACTTACCACATATGTTGTATATTAAATATGTTGGATACTTCATATTTATTCTCTTTGCTATCTCTAACTGCTTTTACCCAGCTCTAAAGGTTGTCTGCCTTCCATCACTAGTAAGTGACCTCTGTAACCTGGGGCTTCTAGTATCATCCTATCCCTCTATTCTCAAGGTGTTTTATTCTAGGACTAGTCATACACAACCCATTCTACAGAGAAAAAGTACTTGTTATTAATATCTTCTAGTTACAACAAATACATAAGAATAGGTGTTACACCACACAGCTGTACAAAGCTGATCAAAAGCTAAAACAAAGTAATAGTTACCTGGTCATTAGATAATGACTATTACAGGAAAACAAGCTAAAATAAATCTGCATGCAAGCCAAGCCAAGTCCATACAAAGCCCAAAAGGTCCAGAGGCCTCCATTGTTACCTTCAGAAAAAGTCTGTGGCCTCTTAACAATAAATGGCAACACTACATCTAGCAGGCTTCAAGGATACAGCTTTTCCCTGAACATTGGCTTTACAACAGACCTACAGCAGAAAAGTCTCTAGTCAAACTCTGAGTTTGAAAAATCCTCTCAAGAATTTATGTTTTCAGATTATAAGAGGACCTCTGGCAAGTGGTGGGGACTGAGCCCTTACTCTTTGATATCAGATATTCAATTCAGACTAGATTAGAAGGAATTAGATTTCATTGCTTCTCAGTCAATCTCTGTGACAAATGTCTGAATTACAAATTTCCCATCATACAGGAAACACACAGGCTTTTTTATTCATTGCAAAATATGAGCAAAACTGAAGATTTCATGGCTGTGAAGAGCACTGTAACACCCTTGTTGGTTCTGATGAAAGCTTACTTCTCATGAAAATGAAGCAATCATAGTCCTGAAAGGTGCTCACTGCTCCCTCTCTAGCTCAAAATATAGGAATAAACAACGCATGTGAGTCTCCAGGACAGTCAACATAATCTTCAGGCCTCAGCCTGCATATCCAAACACAAATGCAGATTTAGACTGAGGCTTAGTGTCTCTGACCTCTCCATTTCAATGTGTTCCAAAAAAATGGTTGTTAGTGACTATGTAATGATAATAAAAAGACCTATCAAATCCATATAGTTCTTAGCTTAGCTTTTACTCTTTTATGTGTTTTTCTTGTGAGGTTCTCTTATTTTGAGAAATCTCATAGCTCATGCAAGAGGCAATGTGATCTTTCCTCCCATTATCTTCCAAAATATATGAGATTTCAATTACATCCTAACATGTTTCATGTTATTTCCAGGCACCATCAACACTGTTATTTTCACTAACCTCTACGAAGAGTCATTCCAAAATTTGGTGAAGAAACTTCCAGCTGATGACATTGTGTAGAGAGGCATTAATTAAGGACCACCGAGCTAAACTCTCCACAAACAGACAGAATGCAATGCTGGACCACAGAGATTGACTTCCAAGATCTCCTCTGGATATTTAAGCAAACATTCTCACATTCTGAGTCTACAACATGTAGAAAAGAGGAGGCTGAATTTTTCAGAACTGTCTTTTGTTTGCAACCCATCAACCACACTGATTTGGACTACTCATCTTGAAAGAAAGTGAACAGAACAAAAAATAGTAAATATACCTGCAGAAGTTTTCAAAACCCAAAACTCCTCAAAGATTTCCTGTCTGTCCTGTGTAGTGTAAAGTAAGGATACTTAAGGATACAAAACAGATTGGAAAAACCCTGTCTTTGTGATTGAAGAATATCTCCACCCTTTAAACACTGGAAGATGTTATTAATTTCCCCACCAGATGGAGTAGCACGTACAGTTTTGATGATTCCTGCAGACATGTGATTTATTTATTTGGAGTGCACACTGTAATCCTAGCTAATATCATGGAACTATTTCTACTCAGTTCAGTAAATCAAAAATTTGAATCATCTTTCTCTCCACAACTCTCCAAGACTTTTGATAATTTGAAGTAGGCTTTTCCTGAGGTTCTGCTCACCCTCAGCTCTTTATCTTCACTGATGTTCAGCAGAACTATCCCAAGTTTCAAAGGATGCAGACATTCAAGTAAGGGTCAGAAAGGCTTCACAAGAATCATATGGTCACAGGATAATTCAGGCTGGAAAAGACCTTGAAAGGTCATCTAGCACAGTCCCCTGTTACCTACAGCTCAAATGCAAGTCACTGATGAGATCAGACTAGGTTTCCCAGGGCTCTATCCATCATGTCTGGAAAACATCCAAGGGAGGAGACAGCACAGTCACTCTGGAAACCTGCTCCAATGCTTGACTGTCCTCATAGTGAAAAGGTTTCTCCTTACATCAAGACATTCTTGTTTCAACTTATGCCCATTGTTTCTCATCCTCCTGCTATGTACTGCTGTGAAAAGCCTGCCTTCAACTTCTTCATCACCTCTGTGTAGGTATAGGAAGGCTGCTATTGAGTCTCCCATTCTCTACACTACACAGGTCCAGCTCCCTCAGCCTCTGCTTACAGAGCAAGTACTCCAGCCCCTGATCACCTCTGCTGGATTTGCTTCAGTTAATCACTTTTCCTTTCAAAGAGTTACTTCAAGGGAAGAAAGAAGGAAGGGAAAATACATAGTTACAAGTTTTCTTCCTTCTACAAGAATCACTGGGAACACTGAGAGGAAATTCAGAAAAGTACACTTCCTTACTGAAATCCTACAGAAATTAAGTTTTGTGTAGTGTTCTGGCCATCTAGTGCATGTGCTAGGCATCTTCTAGGATGGTCTGTGGGTGGTCTACACTAACAGAAATGGTGTAAACTATTGAGAAGCAAGAGCTTTATATAAACCAGTTTGCAAGCCAGCAGACAGATCTGAATGTACAGGTGGTGAGTGAGAAATGAACAAGCAGAAGGCCTGGGAACAGTGCCTACTGAATTTTGGGAAGGTAGTCTCAAGACGTCTGAGTTTTCACTCACATCTTCCATACAAAGTAGAGCACAGGGCTAGAGCCTCCTCTTATGTGAAATCCAGTATCTCAATACTAGCCTTGCACAGAAGCCCAGGTGTATCAGTTTTTTGTAAGGATGGTCAAAAACAGGGATGAGATCTTAGGAGTAAACCTGCGGTGATGCAGACATTCTTGTGAGATGGCAGTGCATGGAAAGTTTTGCTTAGTTCTGTTTTATGAAATGGTAGTGTAAATTCAAAGAATTCCTCAATTTCTGGTTGGCCAAAAAATCACACACACTAGTCTGGAAGGCAGCTGTGTGAAAAATCCTTCAAAATAAGAGACAGATAACTATTTGCAACCTGCAGAGGAATGTGAGATAAAAGATGTCAAATCTGTGGTGATCCACATCTGAACTTGGATGTAATAAGTAAAATGGGTCTGTTCTGTTCACTATCATTACTACCTGCCACAACTCTGCATAAGAGCATTATCCTACTACATGGCACAGTTCAGTATAATCAGCAGCCTCCAGAGAAAAAGATACAACTAGAATATAGAAGAAAGCAGGGAAGGTCACAATACGTGTCAGGAATGGGATGTATTCAGTAACTTCACACCTGCTTTTGCTCTGCCTGCCTTTCTTTTCACCAACTTCTGAAATCAAAGGAGAAATCACAAACACTATACAATTTTCCCCTCAACAAAAAAAAAAGGCCAAAAGGCACAGTCCCTTTTCATAGCTCCCATCACAAGTTAAGAATCATTTAATATATTACTAACAAAGCCAAGTCTACAAAACATAGCCTCCTATGAAACACATTTGAAACTCCTATGAAACAGGTAATAAGAGGATGTCAGTGCAGCTTATTATCAAAACTGGAAGTTTGTATCAAGATAACCTTTAAAGAAACAAGAGGTATCTTTTTTTATTTTCAGACAAAAAATAGATCTTTTCTTTCTACCAAACCCCTCCCAGAATCCAGTAATATATTTATAAAATCATTTAGCTCTCACTACATGATCTCAGTATAGCATCCACTCCTCTCTAGCTAGCACAGCTGAGGAAGAGAACACAAGCTGTTCTGTTTCCTTTGCACTGCTGTCATGGTGCAGTCTAATAAGGGTATACCATCTTGCATTTTCAGACACATCCTTTGGCATTTCTAAACTGCTAAAGCAACCATACAAATGTGCAGACATGCATCTATAGATATAGATATATATATGCTCGTAGTAAAGGCATTATAACTTACTGTGAACAGTACTGAAGAGAGCTTACAGTAGTTTATGTTATGTCTGATAGGCTCAGAGAGCTTAAGAAACAGCTGGAGACAGATGAGATACTGGAAAGAGCTGACAGTTTCTTCTTGGAGGGTAAATTCAGAGTTTGATGTGATAAAAAAAAAAAAATCCTTCTGCTAGAAAAGAGCTGTGTATGTATGAATTATGCACTTGAACAACTGCCCTTCCCCTTGGTCTCTTTAAGAATGAGAAAAATTGTGATTATCAGAGGCACAATATTTATTTTGACATGATGGCAAAAGACAGGAGGAGCTCACACACTACAAGAAAGGTTGGCCTGGATGTAGCCAACTGGATACCAGTAAATAGTCAAACTTGGAGGGGGAAAAGAATAAATTGTTTTTGTGTAGTAGTTCTGAAACATCAGAACTAATAAGCCCAAATACCTACAGTTCAGGAGCTTGTGGGTGATTGACTGCAGCATGCAAAAAGGTGCAAAAGTGAAAATTAAAGCTTTACCTACCATAAAGACATAAGAATTCTAGCCCTCCACCCTTCTTCCTAGGTAACAAGTTAAAAGTAAGTCTTTTGCTCAGAGGTAACTTCTAGTGTCTCCCTTTTCCACCAGCTACCTATTCCATCCAACCCTCAAGACTGTCTTTCAGGTTCTACTCCTCTGTTATTGTCAGACTGAAGCTGGCTCACACAGTCCCATCTATTGCTGGGGGAGGGAAGGAAGCCTAAGTGACACTGATACATTCATATACAACAGGACCATTTCCTTACAAAACCCTTTCTTCACTTGAGGAATAACGGAGCCTGAGGTTGCAAATAATTATTTTACACCAAGAATAAAAGAACTAGTACTTTATCATACATTCTATGAAAATAGAAGTTTTTCCAGATTTCTTGAACCTTTATTGTTAAGGGGACAAAGCAGAGATCTTTGTGGACCCAGAGTCTTCTGTAGCACCTCAGTGAACTATAAAGATACTTACAATTGCTAACAGTCAGCTCAGCGAAGTTTGTGTTTCAACCACATACAAGCAGGCATAAAAATCCAGTCTTATTAACTCCTAGTTGTCTGATATGAAGGTTTACAAATGACCACCCTTTCTTCTTTTCCACCTATTACTGAAAGACTAGTTTTCTGTATTAGATTAGCTCCTATTTGTCAGCATAGTCAAAACTTACTGAGCAAGGTCAAACAGAATTTCACAGTCATTAGTCCTTCTCTTTCCCTCTACATTTACCCTAGGTATTATGGCATAAGCACAGCTCAAATAGATTACTCTTATAGACCTAAGACCACATTCCTTATTCTTGTTGCTGTTGTGAACAGTTTCTACTTTGCAGATGTAATGCTACTTTAAGAACTGCTTTAAAGGAAGATGGAGCATATGAGAGGCTGCTCCTGCTGCATGTCAGCAGTCAACATTTGTATCAAGGCTGCGTAACCAAGAATATTGTTTTCCCATTTGTGTCATTAAGGCCTAGTTTTTTGTGTGACTGGGACAGGCAGACTGCTGGGTCAGGATGTCTCCCCTGTTAATGAGACACCCATTACAAGCTGATATTCAAAATAGAATCATAACAAGAACAGGCTAAAATTACTCTATCCAACTCTGCCAAAGGCCTGACAGGTTACCTGAATCTCAAGATCACATCAGCAGTAAGAAACAACTGAAATACTAATGCACCTTTAAAAAGAGAATTGATGTCTGACTGTTCAAAAGGAAACTAAAGAACAACACCCAGAAGGAAACTGGAGTAATTATGTGAAGAGCCACTTAACAGCATCTCAGACTTTCTGCATGTCCTGGCTTCTAAAATGCAGCCACTGCTTTTCCAGTCCTTCCACTCCATTTTCCTACCTAAGTCTCCTTGAAAGAGTCTGGACTCATGTAAGAAACATGCCTTTTGAGAGTCATGTAATTAGTCTTAAAATCAGTTAGGTACCAGTTCATGTTGTTCCTCAAGTGCAATTTGAAAACAGGCATATTTATACACTTTTAGGTGTAACAAGCAGTAAGTAGTTTAACTTGCATTTAGGAAATCCAGTTATTTTCTGGAGTTAAAGGACAAACGTGACCAGCTCAGCTACTGTCCCTCAGCTTTATTTCAACAAACACATTTGTTATCTCTGTATGCTTGTGCACCTGATTTTGTCTCTCCCATTCACAAGAGATGATACAGTAATGTACAGTATAGAAGAATCTGGTTCGTACTGTCAAATCACATTTACTCAGAAATATCATATACGAAAACCACAAGTATAACATTTTAATTGTGGTATGTTGGAATAGGAGGAAAAACTACAGTTAACACTGTTTCTATTTCCATATATAGCTTTTATTGCAATACCTGATTCTAATTGTACAGATAGAAATATAAAATGACCCATGACAGACTTTAAACCTGCCCAAATTTCCCAGCAAACTGAGAAATTCATTCGGTATTAGAGCCAAAGTTGACAGGACTTCAACAGATGATAGGAAGCTTTCTCAGTCTCTCTCCAAGAACAACCAGGATCCACCATATTTTTGGTCCAAGATGTATGCTTTAAGTTGGCAGATGAGTCTATGAACGAGTGTATTTACCCCAGATGTGCAGCATAAACACAGAAGCAATAAAAAGAAGACTCATGACCAAAACTGGAACAGGCCCACTAAAAATAAAGAAAAAAATGCATTAACATAAAAAAAAGTCTCCTTTGTTCAAAGGCCATTGTTAGCAGTCAGGTGAACTCATCAGGTCACAAGCAATTGTACAAGAAAATTCATATTCCATTCCCACAGAAATACCTTAAAGTACACAGAAATAAGACATCCATCTCTATCAAAAACTGCTGGTGTCCACATGTTTTTAAAGCTACAGTTTCACACACACTAAATATTACATAACTATAAAGCACAATATAATAAAAAACCCATCACTTATTTTAAAAGTAACTAATGGTTCATTATCACTCATCATTGTGAAAACAAACTCTGGGAAACTATCATCTGCATTTACCACTCAGATAGCACCTGAACAGAGGTGTAGGTAGAGACAACAGAGTCCTCTAGCAGCTACTAAAATTTTTGGCATAAAATTTGTGTTAACTGTTTTTTCAGAGGTTTTATTTCAGTTGAAAACAATGGCAGCAGTGGGTGAGAAATGAGGACTCCTGTTTTCAGGAAAGACACATAGAAAGTCAAAGCTAACTCTATCATTAAATCATTACTTAAAATGTAAGTTAACAAACCTGTTGACTTTTTTCCTTTTCACTTTTATTCATTGTTCATGACATGTTGAGTGATGTTTTTAAAAACCAGTTTAATCTTAGGGTGCACGTTGAGAGACTAAATCAGCTCTTTCACACTGTTCCAAGGCACAATCACATGCACTATTACACAACTACATGCATTCAACACTGCTTCATACCACTCACTTCATGCAATCTCATTTCTGATTTTCAACCTGCTATTGGGAGAAACATCATGAATTCTGCTATCCAGTCTAGGTTACCATCCAAGTTACTATTTATAAGCAGGTAAATATCACTTGAATACAACATAAAAACGAAACTGAAAATAGACTGAAACAATTTGTTAACACATTTTTCTAACAGATCATGGGCCATGTGCTTCAAATGTTCCTAACTGTAATCTTACATTAAGTTTTAAAAACTGAAATATTATATAAACTTATTTGGGTACAGAGAACCCTGGACACAGACATAAAACATTTAACAAAGAAATCTGTGATGAAAGAAGCAAAATAAACAGTTTTCACACACAGTGACTACATAAGCAAAACCTATCAAGGGATATCTTTCACTAAGCAACAGAATGTACATCTCAATCCCCACTGATTTAACTAAGTATTTGAAGTTTATGTCCTACATAATAAATATTGTCATGATATCAGGTGCAAAAAGCCCTTGCACTGCATCTGAATTACTATTTAATTCATTTGAGCCTTTAGTAACAGTAATACATAAGCTACTCTTTGCCAAAGGCACACAGGAACAGAGGAGCACCACTACCCAGAACAGAGCAATATAGAAATAAACAGGAGGGATTGTTTGTGTGTTTGGTGTTTTTTTCAAACATGCAAAACTTATCCCTCTACAGAATAATCAGCTTTCCAATACTGACATGTGTATCTCACTTCCTCCAGCCCAAAAGTAACCTGCTGAAACCCTGCAGTTCTCCTCCATACACCTAAATCTTCTCAGTCCACCACGTAGTTTAAATAAAGGAATAAAATTTTTCAGGCACTTCTGAAGATTTGGTACTGTGCATTCTCAGAACATATTTCATGAGGCTGCATATTATACCACAAGCTCATTTTGATTCTTTATTATGGCTCCACAGGAAACACCACCAATATAGCTCTTTAAGCAAGAAAGCTCAAGACAAGATACATGAACAGTAACAGCAACAAGTTTTGTCTAGTTTTTGAGCTATTCAGTGTTCAATCCAAGTTTTGAAGAGAAAAATACCATATCCTGCTCTCAGCCAGATCCCCACTGCTCCCTTTTACTAATACTGTTTTTAAAGACATATGTATTTTGTAGCAACCTGTACTACAAACAAATGTACTTGCCTAAGGCAAACCAAACCTGCATATTCAACATGCTTATTACTTCTGATACTGAGTACCTATACCAGAAGCATCAGAGGTACAATTATGTTCAATAGAACACTTCTGATCCAAAGCAGAATTCTCCTGATTGTAGCTAGCATGACATAATCTGTTCTCAGGTGTTTTCAGGTATTTTTTCAGAGTAATTTTAAGAGCTCATATTTTAAACTTGAAGAAACAGAAACACCCACCACCACCATAAGGCTAAGCTTTCACACTGCTTTATGCAGTAGTGATCACAACCATTTCTAAAAACAACCTTGGCTGAAGAGCTTTACTGAAGCAACCACAAGCCCTCTAAAACCCATTTTCATGTTGCATGTCAGCCTACTGCAAAGGACAGAGATCATAATAATTGACTGCTATGGAAAAAGCATGCGTAGAAAAATCCACAGAAAGCTGTGGGCCAGAACACTGCTCCCAAGCCTTGGTTCAGAAAATGAGAAAATGTTACCTATATGTACATGTGATTTGTACAACCTACTCACTTTTACAGATTTGTTTCTTCCATTAAAAGCCTGACCATACAGCTACCCATGGTAGCTTGCAAAAAACCCCACACCCAGTATTTCAAAATCTTTAAAATGGGAACCACTGTGTTGCAACATAAATACAAGAGAAAAATCTATCTCCTGACCTGCTTGCACTGAAGACCAGAACAACTGAGTAGCCATTCAAAGTCAAAAGTGAAACCAAAGGACTCACAAGGAAACACTGAAATTGCTACAGCTGCTTCCACAATTTTTATCACAAGTTTATTTAAAAATAAATAAATAAATAAATCATCCTAGCAGTAGAACAGTTGTGGTTTTTCTTAGTTTTTGGTTTTGGGTGGTTGGTTTTTTAATTGGGCTTTAGTAGACCAAACAACACAGAAAAAAAGTTGCCTTGCTATCTGCATAGATTTGCTCTAAAGCACTATTGCTGCTCACTTTTTTTCTTTTCTTTGCCTTGTCTCCTCTCTGGACTCAGAATGGAGAAAGCAAGACCTGCAGTGGCAGAACACTACTTTGAGGGTTTGAAGTATGATATTTTTAAAGGGTCAGGCAGACATGAAAACGAAAACACGTTAAGACAACTTCAGAGAAAGGATTACTCATGGAACAATCACTAAGTAGACTATCACCAGCCCTTCCCCAAATGTTCTGTTCTGCAAACCACTCATAGATTCTAGAAAAAAGAAGCAAAAGGGAGATCCCTGTGTGTCTTGAGTTTCTTCATCCCAGTAACAAGAGGCCATGAAGTACAACGCTACGAGAAGAACAAAATGCCACTTAGGGTATGATTTAGCACACACCCATCAGCTGAAATACCCTTTTCACCTTTGTTACCCAAGTATTAGGCTGCAAAGCTTGCTTGGGAAACTCCATCCTGCCCAAAATGTAAAAACTGAGGCTCTCTTTACAGCTTATGTGACACTAGCACCAAATATTTGACCATAATCTTGGAAAATTCCCCTTGTAAAAACAGAGATACACCAAGTATCACAATGCCATATGCTTTGTAAACTTAGCTAAAATAACTCATCTTTAGCTTTTTAATGAAAACACTTGAGATTCTGCAAGCACACTGCATATCAGCTGTATTGTGCATTCAAAGGAGGTGGCACAGGATCACAACATATCTATTAGTAAAGAAAAAGCAAAAGTTTTAAGAGAAAATAAAAACATGCATGTAGATGCCTGAATTCACAGTGACAAACAGTACTTCCAAACTTCAAACAGACTGCTTGCAGTCTTCAAAGACCACTTCAGGTAAGGATAGACAATTACAAAACATAACTTGTACCTACCTGTAGCATACCACTATAGGCCACAAAGGCCAGGCTCCCACAAAAGGGAAACTAGACAAGGCAGAGGTCAGATTCCCACAAGAAAGAAGTTAGACTAGAGATGTGGGAGCTGATGGGACACAGCAAGAGAGAGAAGTGGGAGCCAGCCAGCAGAGGCCTTGACAGCCTGCACAGCTTTAGCATGCTATTCTTGCCACAGCTGGCCATGCAGCAGTTTCACAGCATACCATTCTTATCACATCTACCTGTTGTAGTGTACTGTTTTTATCACATTTATAGTAGTTGTTTTTATCTACCAAGTGTCACTTGCTAATTGGTCAGTGTCCTTTTTGTATGAAGGTGTTACTTGCTAATTGGTCAGTATCCTTTCTGTATGAGAGTATAAATTCCAGCTGCCAGAGCAATAAAGTGATTTTGACTGCACCAACAGTCAGGGTCTGCACCCTTCATACACCACACCTACCTTTTTAAAGCCACTTTAAAAAACTTTTAAAACTACCACTCCAGGTTTACAGATTAGAAATATATATATACATCTCATCAAAATCTATCTAAGCAGCCATCAACACATTATATTTTCCCATCTGGACCAGAATGCTGATCTGTCAATTCAAAGGCTGAGAGATTACATAAGCAAGTGAAACGTACAGCCCTCAAGCTTGCCACCACACATATATCCAACTTACACTTTGAGCCCTGGAGAGTCCTCAGTGTAGAATCGCCACATCCCACCAGTCCCTGTGGAAGTGGCACGTCCTGCACTTCTCGTCCCACAGCTGGCATTCTTCCTTTAGGGGATAACAGAATGAAACAAAGACCAAAGCATGTCAGCAGTCCCCCAGCCTCTAGCACTAAGCACCACAAGAGAATCTGCAGAAGCTAGACACTTGCATCAGCCTGTACAGTCTGGCAAGCAGAGGGCATGATGGCTGGCAAAGGACTGCCTAGGGCTATAGGCAAGCACACCAAGAACTGAGGAATCAGACCATGGGAGACCTGCACACACATTCCACAGAAGCATACAGCTCAGCCCATTTGCGCTACCCCTCTGCCCACTACTGGGGTTGCCCAGACACCAAATATAATCGTAGAATCATAAAATCATTTTGGTTGGAAAAGATCTTTACAATCACCAAGTCCAACCACTTAAGCCAGCATAGCTAAGCCCATGACTAAACCATGTCCCTAAGCACCACATCTACACGTCTTTTAAATACCTTCAGGGATGGTCACTCCACCACTTCCCTGGGCAGCCTGGTTTTTAGTGCTTGACAACCCTTTTGGAGAAGAAATTTATCCTAATGGCCAACCTAAACCTCCCCTAGCACAACCTGAGGCCATTTGCTCTTGTCCTGCCTCCTGTTACTTAGGAGATGAACTCACACTTCACTACAACCTCCTTTCAGGGAGTTGCAGAGAGTGAGAAGGTCTCATCTAAGCCTCCTTTTTCCAGGTTAAAGAACTCCAGTTCTCTCAGCGATTCCTCTGAAGACCTGTGATCCAGATCCTTCACCAGCTTTCTTGCCCTTCTCTGGACATGCTCTAGCATCTCAATGTCCCTCTCGTAGTGAGGGGCTCAAAACTGAACAGAGTATTTGAGGCGTGGCCTCACTAGTGCTGAGTACAGAGAGACGATCACTACACTAATCCTGCTGACCACGCAGCAGCACTTCCGATACCAAAGCTGAAAGTACAACTGACAAGGGAGGAAAGGGTTGCCTCCCCTACGAAGACGCCGCAGGCACCTACCTCTGCCGGACAGTAGAACCCGCTGCACGGGGAGCCACGGCCTTGCTAGGGGAGCGGCCGGAGGAGCCGACGCTTGTGGCACTGGGGTTCGGTCCAGGCTGCGGAAAGAGGAGAGAAACGGGAAAGAGTGAGATGCGGAGAACACAGGCAAGGAAGACGGGGCTTCTCAACCACCCCTTGCTCCAGGCAAAACCTCACCATGGCGGCAACGACAGCGCTGACTCTAAACTCAACACAATCTCAATCGCTCACTCTTCTTCAGCCACTCCGGCCACGTCCCTCCTAGCAGCAGGCCCCGCCCCCACGCCGAGCCTCACGGGGCCCCGCAGCTGCCCGCGATGATGCCTGAGCAATACCTGCTCATGTTCCTATCATGCTCTCCCTCAGCGTCCGGTATCCGAGCGAGCTGATTCCATGTGACACTTTGGTCACGCTCGCTCCCTCATCAGCAGCAGGGCCGGGGCGACCGAGCGGGGAAACACCTGACACGAAGTGTCAGGCAGTGCCTTCGGCGCCCGGCGCATGGGGCCAAAGGGAAGGCCCAGGAGGAAGGCTGACGTGTCCCGCAGCGGCCCTTGGGCTACGCATGCGTGTCGCTGCCCGGTACGTGGCAGGCCCCTGGTCCCTCCGAAGCAGCCATGGCGGCGGAGGGAGCCGGGGACGGTTTGTCTGTGCTGTTCCTGCACCCGGACCTGGGGCTGGGCGGGGCGGAGCGGCTAGTGGTGGATGCGGCGCTGGCACTGCAGGCGCGAGGCTGCCGGGTGCAGATCTGGACGGCTCACTACGACGCAGCGCGGTGCTTCGCGGAGACGCGGAGGCTGGCGGTGCGGCAGGCCGGCGGGTGGCTGCCGCGCAGCCTGTGGGGCCGCGGGCACGCGCTCTGCGCCGCCCTGCGCATGGCCTTCGTGGCGCTCTACATCCTGCTGCTCAGCGGAGAGCAGGTCGACGCCTTCGTCTGCCAACAGGTGCAGGGCTGGGCTGGGCTGGGCTGGGCTGGCTTAGGAGTCCCGTGGTGGGGCGGGGATTGTGGGGGACTCCGGGGCAGCTGGAGGGAGAGGAGTCGCTGCTGTATGGGCTCCTCTCCTAGCTGTCGCCTGGTGGTGGGCCTTGGGAGGAGGAGGAGGTGCATGGGGAAGTTTTAAGCTAAAAGATGAGAGGTTTCGAAGAAGCAAGAGATGTATTAACATGAGGGTGGTGAAACACTGGCAAAAGGTTGCCCAGAGTGGTGGTAGATACCCTATCCCTGGAAATGCTCCAGGTCAGGTTGTACGGGGCTCTGAGCAACCTGATATAGTTGAAGATGTCCCTGCTTCCTGCAGGAGGGTTGGACTACATGGCCTTTAAAAGTCCAATCCATAGTATTCTGTGATGCTATGAAGTTCCAGGGCTTGATGGGGCCTGGGTGGGGAGTGGTTCTTGTCCCCCTCACAGGCCAAGGTGAGAGAGGAAATCTAGAGCTGCAGCAAAAGGCCCTGATCTAGGGAGTGCAGCTTGATGCGCTTGTGGAGGGTGGAAGTAGTCGGTTTGCAGTGGACTGCCTCTCAGGGTAAGCATTTGAAATCACATGTATGTGCCCAGCAGTTCTAACACAAGTAACAAACATCTCCTCTTGTCCTGCCTCTCCTGGTTACGCTAGGTGTCTGCTTGCATTCCTGTACTTAGACTGGCCAGAACTCGTAAGAAGGTTTTGTTTTACTGTCACTTTCCTGATCAGCTTCTGACCAAGAGAGAGTCTCTGCTGAAGCGCATCTACAGGCTACCACTGGACTGGCTGGAAGAGTACACGACTGGCAAGGCAGACTGTATTGTTGTGAACAGCAAGTTCACTGCCAGTGTGTTCAAGGACACGTTTAAGTCCTTATCTCACATAAACCCAGATGTCCTTTACCCATCGCTCAACATCAGTAGCTTTGAAGCAGTAGTTCCTGCAGACATAGCTGATGTGATACCGAAAAAGAAAAAGTTCTTGTTTCTTTCCATTAATAGGTATGAGAGAAAAAAGAATCTAGTATTGGCTCTTGAAGCTTTGCATGATCTTCAAGGAAGACTTGATTTTCACCAGTGGAATGAAGTTCACCTAGTTATGGCAGGTGGTTATGATAAACGAGTTCAGGAAAATGTGGAACACTATGAAGAGCTGAGGAGACTTGCAGCCAAGCTTAGTGTTAATGAGCATGTCACGTTTCTGAGATCGTTCTCAGATGAACAGAAAATCTCTCTTTTTAGTAACTCTGTATGTGTACTTTATACACCAAGCAATGAACATTTTGGTATTGTTCCTCTGGAGGCAATGTATATGAGATGTCCAGTTATAGCAGTTAATTCAGGTGGCCCTTTAGAATCAGTCTTGCATAATGTTACAGGATTTTTGTGTGATCCTCTGCCAACGCAATTCTCTGAGGCCATGGAAAAAATTGTGAGAGATCCTCTCTTAAAGGACACAATGGGAGCAGCTGGAAGAGCCAGAGTTATGGAAAAATTTTCCTCAGAAGCATTCACAGAACAGCTGTACCAATACATATGCAGATTAACACAATGAAATTCTGTTCCCATATTATATCGGTTAATTTATCGGTTGGACTAGATGATCGTGAGGGGCCTTTCCAACCATAACAGTTCTGTATTTTACAGCCTTGTATCTCTTCGTTCGTACTGGGAACTAGTATTCATTGTGACTATGATGAGGAACCTGGGACATCTGAATTTCCTTAGTATGCTGCTTGTGCTGTCATGTCACTTGATACAAAGAATGAGCAGAACGTGTCCCACTGTCTAATTAGAAGGTTAAAATTTTCATGTGATAGGCTGGTCCACCATTGTAGGAGCTCTTTTGTGTTCTGTGCCTTGGAAAAGTGCTTAGTTAAATGGCAGTAACTTACTAGCAAATTACTGCACATTTTAGTTTTAATACTGTATGGTATGACTGATTCAATTTAGAAAGTGTGGATTTGTACACATAAGACAAGCACAGCATTATTGTCATGTATTTAAAATGCTCACTAATTTTTAAGTAAAAGAGCTATCTCAGCTGCAGCTATGGAGAGGATTGCACAGTCCAACCAACTGCATGTTTTTAAAAATAGCCCTATTAGGGATATAAACAGGATGGTTTCAAAATGATTGTCCCTTTACTGTACACTACTGTACTTAAATTGTATCCTGTAGTCACACTGCGTGTCATAAAGAAGCCCACAGGTGTGTGAGCAGGAGGAAGCTGAGACTAGAATAAAAACCAAGAACATCAGACTACCTCAGGCAAAATCATTAGCACTAAAAAGCTTTGTCTGCAGTTGTCTACGATGCTTAAGGTTTTACTTTGAGAGTTTCTGGTTTGTAGAGACTTAAGTGATATCCCTTTCATTTAACATTTCAGTCTGAATGACAGCACAGTTCTTGAAAAGGTGTGAAAAAATCTGAAGCAGGCAATAAAGACATTTTATTTGCCTGTTTTAGTGGTAATTCTGAATAGTTCAGCTGGGGGATACTTCTAATACAGTGATTGCACATGTAGCAGTCATTTGACTTTTTTTCAAGTGTAATACCTGGTTTGGGGCAAAGAATATCGGGTTTCATCTACCTCTCTTTTCAGCACATCTTTACTGGTTGGTCTGTTTGGTTTCCAATAACATATTCACATAACCTATACTGTTGAATTTTAAGTCTGAAATTGGATTAACTATACAAATATTTGAAAAACAGTTTTATCTATAAAGTGCAATTTTGGATCGAGTGACTATACAATTTCCTCATTCTTTGAAACCCAGTTTTATCTATAAAATACAGTTTTGTAGTCTGAATTCTGCAATTTGTATTTAAAATGGTTTCAGGCATTTTCACATTTTAGTACTTCACAACTTTACTTTGGGCTGCAACCCAAGTCTCAGTATAAAGTAAAACTTAACAAAAATCCATTTACAAAGTCTGTCCTTGTCTTTAATCATGAAGTTGGGATGCTGTAATGCTTGTTCATTATGGATTGGGAGCAAGTGGTCTCACAGGCCCTATTTCCAGCGTTTCTGTTCATGTCAGAAGAACTGGTAAGCCTGAATCTATCATCTCTTTTTGTCTGTTCTTGAATCTGTGCTCCTTCACCACCCCCTAAAAGTGTGACTTTTTCAGGGTGGTTGTAAGGAGTGATTGAAGAGCCTGGGGGGAGAGTGTGAAAATAATCTGTGGTCATTGATGTTAACACCTTCAGGATGTGTTTGGCCTGGGTTTTAAGCTCCAGTTAGAATGTGCAAGGTAGTTGGAGCCAGTTCCTGTGATTGCTTAGTTTGTTACATTCTTCTCTCCATATGGCACTGGAGTTATCCTGGAGCCTAAAGTACATACACACCAGTGCACACTTGCCAGCATACCTGCAGGGGTAGCTCCATTTAAGCTCAGGCCTTGTCCTCTAGCCCTTTCCTGAGCTGTGTTGCTGGCAGTCGTGTGCCTAGCCCTGTGCCCTGTAGCTTCTGTTGACTGGATTTCATGAATTGCACTTGTACTGGACCTGCTGTCTCACATTTGCCTGGTGATCACCAGGACTTTCAACAGAATGTCCCAAGGGGTGTTAGATACTTAGCAGTAATAACCTCACAGCAATCTGCCTTACTGATTTGGAGCAGTTTTTAGGGGACCACAACTGTGCAGTGGCAAAGGCTGCCTTCCTAGAGCTCCATCAGGGGAAGCAGTTGGCCACTAACTACACAATTCAGTTCATGGAGTTGACTCTAGAAACTGCATGTGAAGACCAAACCCATATGGTCCTTTAAAGTCTAGGGCTATCTGTGGCTCTCGAGGTAGTTAGTACAGCCTACTCCAGATCTTGGGCAGCCTCTCAGACTGTCCTGTCACTGGAGAAGCATCTGTCTCTGCCAGGAAGAGCACATGAAGACATCTGGAGGAGCTTCACTGTGTTTTCCTCCACCTTCCTTACTGTGCCCCAGAGGAGGAGCCAACCTCACTCATCCCAAGAATGAGAACACAGGTGGAGAAATAGGCTTTTCTTTATTGTGGTAGAAATGGCAACTACGTGGTCAGTTGCACTAACAGATCAATTGCTCTAAAATTCATTTGATGCAGGTATATGTGAAGCAACCAGCATGGATAGCAGACTTTTGGGTTGGAAACTGAAGCTAGTGATGAATGGACAGTTAACAAAGGATAGAGAAAGGGAAGTTGGGCAAACAAGGTGGGGAGAGAAGCAGATCATCCCTCAGTTGTATTCCAGGTTCTAGTGGTGGGTCAGCACTGCTGTTGGTTCTTCTGCAACCTCAAAAATATGCTGCTGATCCTCAAAGGCAGCTTTGATTTTCAGGTGCTGCTTGTCTCAGATGTCATAATTGCTGTCAGTGGGAGTGAACTGCCTAGAGAAAAAGACACAGTCATGGATCCTGATTTAGGACAGATTCTGTGACAGTATGGCCCCTATGGAGAAATTTAATGAAATTCAATAAGGCCAAGTGTCAAGTTTTGCACCTGGGAAAGACCAACCCCATGGATCAATAGAGGTTGGGGACTGACCTGCTGGAGAGCAGTGAAGGGGAAAGGGACCTGGGGGTTGTGGTAGATGGAAGGATGGTCATGAGGCAGCAGTGTGCTCTTGTGGCCAGGAGGGCCAATGGGATTGTGGGGTGGATTAGAAGGGCTGTGGTTAGTAGTTCAAGAGAGGTTCTTCTCCCCCTTTACTCTACCCTGGTGAGGCCGCATCTGGAATCTTGTGTCCAGTTCTGGGCCACTCACTTTAAGAAGGATAGGGAACTGCTGGAAAGAGTCCAGCGCAGAGCTACAAAGATGATTCAGGGGGTGGAACACCTTCCTTATGAGGAAAGGCTGATGAAGCTGGGTAATTTTTATGATTTTGCAGAACAGTATAAGTACCCAGTGACAGGACAAGAGGCAATGGCTGTAAGCTGAAGCATAGGAGGTTCTGTATGAATACACGTAGAAATTTTTTCCCAGTTCAGGTGCCAGAGCAGTGGAACAGACTGCCCAGAGAGGTTGCGGAGTCTCCTTCTATGGAGGTATTCAAAACCCGTCTGAACACCCTTCTGTGTGAGCTGGTGTAGGGAATCTTGCTGTGGCAGGGGGGTTGGGCTAGATGATCTTTTGAGGTCCCTTCCAGCTCCTGGCCTTCTGTGATTCTGTGACTTCCTTAGTCCTGGCCACACTGTTTCAGATACAAGCCAGGATGCTATTAGCCTTCTTGGCCACCTGGGGCACACTGCTGGCTCATCTTCGGCTGGCTGTTGACCAACAACCCCGGGTCTTTTTCTGCCGGGCAGCTTCCCAGCCACTCTTTCCCAAGCCTGTAGTGCTGCATGGGGTTGTTGTGACCCAAGTGCAGGACCTGGCACTTGGCCTTGCTGAACCTCATCCCACTGGCCTCAGCCCACTGATTCAGCCTGTCCAGATCCCTCTGTAGAGCCTCCCTACCCTCAAGCAGATCAACACTCCCACCCAACTTGGTGTTATCTGCAAACTTACTGAAGGTACACTCAATTTCCTTATCCAGATCCTTGATACAGTTATTAAACAGGACAGGCCCAATACTGAGCCCTGAGGAATAGCACTTGCAACCTGTTGCCAACTGGATTTTACTCCATTCACCACCACTCTTTGGGCCTGGCCATCCAGTTAGTTTTTCATTTACCCCTCTCCCCACGCCCTTCATTACTATTTTTTACAATTTTACATAATATAAAAATTTATAGAGTTTAGCATTTACATGAGGTCTATAAAACCCTCATGCTGTATTATCATATTGCTAAAGTTTATTCTTTTTATTATGGCTTTATTATTCTCTCTCATGGATGAAATGGTTGGGTTTTTATTTTGAATTGTAATTTATTATACAGTTAATATCAGGGGTATTTTTAATGAAACAACTACAGAATACTGAAAAAATACAGTATTATGAAAGGGATATATTCAATAGCATGAATGCTAATACAAATAGTAGAAAAGGAAATAGACATTTTAATTATAGTTACCTTTATCTGCTTTTATGGTTAAAGTAGGACATGTGACCCAAAAAATAAATTGGAGGTTAGTCTCTATTGATTTATGGATGTGCATTTCTTCAGTGCCAGTTATTTTATGGCCAAGATTAACTGAGTTGATTCCAGATTTTTGCACTGTTAGTCATATGGGAAGACCAACAAGTTTAACCTCATGAACTCTGAGACAAATGTATTAACATTATGGTATTTTTATGACTCCAATTCCTGTGCACTGAAAGGGAAGAAAACTATAATGATTGAGAAAATGAAAATAGAAATAATTTGTAGTTGTTTTACATAAAGGGAACAAGAGTTGCTAAATTTTAAAACCCTTACATAAAATGATCAATCACTGAAAAATTAGCCTTCAAATAACCTCCACTACAAATACAGGCACGCACCATATTTTAATGTAATGAGCTCTTCTCCTCAAAAAAATACAAAATACACAGAACTCCTGCACTGTATAGCAAGATTTTTAAACACCAGAAATTGAGAAGTCCTCTTCAGTTATTTCCAGGCAAAAGTTAAAAAAAATAAACAAACAGAACACCCTCACAAAAATGAACAAACAAAAAACCACCCAACATAATTCTTGGTTATGTCTCTAGGTATTTATAAGCATATAAAATAAATCACAGGAACATCACACCCTGTCTGATTTACTCTTTTTTAATCTTGATCCTAGCCTAGGATTAGCCCTGTAAACAAAGCTATAGCTGAACAAGGTGCTATGTGTACTAACAAAAAAACTTGTGATGATTGATAGCAGGAAGAGATCCTAACCTTCACCTCATCTAGGAACACAAGACAAAATGACAGAGAACCATGGAAGTATAAAACCTAGCAAGAATGTACCTGTCTTTGGCATCCCTCTTAGCACCTTAGATCATTTGAGACATATGAGATAGATCATTGGCCACCTTCATCCCAGTTTAAAAAAAACATTTCTTAACAAAGTGAAACCCCAGATGACTAACATGTCAAAGGACTGCTTAGAGGAACCTAGTGACTGGAGCCTAGCAGGGCATTTGACCCTCCACGGTGAAAGAGGTCCAGGCAGAGCTCCTATGGGAGCAGTACAAGTAATGTAGCAGCTGCATGAAAATGCTTGATATTCTGATGGGGGCTCATCTGTAGTCAGGAAGAAGAAGCTATCTTTGGTGCTAATGGAGGAAACAGGAGGAAATCCAGGACCACCTCAGTCCCCAGCTATCTCAGATTCTCCCTAGTCAATCCTTTCTCTTACCTCTCATCACCCGTCTGGAGCCAGTCAGGATAGAGTTAGACTGGCAGGGAGCAGCAAGGGCCATTTGGTTACTAAGAGGCAGGGGGCCAGGAGCAGTGTATAACAACAAGGTGGGCATTCCAAAGAAGGGTCCACTTGGGTATAAGGAAAAAAAACTTTTGGTCACTATGAGAACAGAGAAGCCATGAAACCAGCTGCCCAGACAGGTAGGACGGTCTCCATCTTTAGAGGTTTTCATGACCAGATTCAATATAGTCTTGAGCAGCCTGGTCTGATCTCATAGCTGACCCTGCTTTGAGCAGGAGGTTGGATTCTGGCCAAAGAGTATCAGTTGAGTACCTCAGAAGTCACTATTGGGCCCAATAATATTCAACATCTTTATGAACAATCTGGACAACAGTATTGAAAGGGCCATCACAAGTTTGTATGTGACACCAGGCTGGGAGGAGAGATATATATTCTGGAAAGTAGAGCCATCACACACAGAAGTCTGGACAGTCTGGAAGACTGAGCCAACAAAAATTGAATTTGCACTGTCCACAGCTATTGAGCAATCAGTTAATTCCATTTATCAATGAGGGCTGTATTCTGACACTGTGAGAAGTCCCAGTGGTCTCAAATTGTGATCTGAAAGTGATAGTAAGAAGACTATTCCTTCTTGAAGGATGGGAACAAAATGTGAAGAAAGCCTCTGAAGGGACTCACTGGATGTCACTGTATGAATAGAAATTATTTGCTACTGTTCCCAGGTTTCAATCTTTTCCTTACCTTCAGATGTAGCAGACATGTTGTCATGCTTCTATGTTAAACTTGTGCTTGTGCAGATCTCTAGCAGGGAAAAAAAATAAAGAAATATTACATGGGAAAAAACAATTTTTATTTTCTGATTCTTTTGATTATGCTGCTTTCTCTCCTGCATAATGACACTGTTTTCATATCAGCACTAGGCTGCAGGCTTACTGTAGGGTAAAACCAAAACCATAAAATCTTTTTTCTCACAACATAGTTTCAGTGGTCAGAAACTCTTTTTTTGTTGTTTTTTTTAGTGCTAAAATAACACTGAAAGACAAAAATAGATTTAAAAAAGGGTTAGGTAAATAGATTTTAAAAATTATGATCCAAATACAATTGCTTAGAAAGTCTATCAAAACTGATGATTAGGAACTGGAAACTCTATGAAATAACACACAAATAATACTTGACATAAGCATCTACTTTCAGGCACTGCTGAAAACAGAATACAAATCCAATCTGATCTTTGATCCATATTCAGACCTCTTCTGTTCTTAGGCAGAACCTTTCTATCCCTAAGTATACCATGGAAAAATGGATCAAGAAGGCACCCAAAGAGCATATGCAGTGCTTAAAGGATAATGAAAATAGACAATTTCCTTCCTGAAACTGTTCCTGTCCTAGGAAGAGTCTATGCATTGTCATAAACAGAATACAAGCAACACACCTAGAGAATTCTGCTGAGATGTTTAGAGTCTGCTTTAATAATACTTAAAAGGATGCTTTGTCACCAGCAGCATCTAATTTTCTGCATAGAAATATACTTCTAACACTTCAGCATGAACAAGACAAGAAATTGGCATTTTCAAATCAAGCTACCAATCTGTGATTTTCTGTGAATAAAGTGAACAGTATTGCAAAACATCATACATGAATCACTAAAGCTCTATGAAAGTTCATGATAGGTGACAGAGCAAAATTCCCCAGTTTGCATTCCTGCTATATTTCATAAATAATCTGGCATGCTCAAGTCTCAAAATACTTTGTGCATATACAAATCCACTGTGGAGATCTGACCTTTTGAGTGCAAGAGGCCCAGTCTAGGCTGTGCCCCATAGCGACAAAAATGCTCACAGAAGTTTACTTTCTGCCTCTATATTCTTAAAAGGAAGACAATTCCTAGAACTTGGGAATTTATTTTAATAGAAGATCTTCTTATGATCTCAGCTGAATACAGTAATGTCCTTCATATTTTCATTTAGAACCTGGTACAACAACTCTTTCAGTTGTCAACCATGAAGTATATGTGAGCAACAGAGTACGTGCTGTGTGCTTGCTGAAGAGTGGTTCAGAAGAGAAGAAATATACACTAAATCTGGGCTGTATCAAGTCCAGAGTCACATTACAACAAGCAGTGTTTATATTGGCATTGATACCTTGGTTTTGCTCTCTCTCCTTCTCTCTCCCCCTGTGCAATACACTTGTTTGCTTTTATCAGGTTTCATTTCCTCAATCCCTTTATCTCATTTTTATTACAACACAAGAAGCAGGCACCTTCTTATTACAAAATACTCAGGAAACTGTTCTTCTCATCTCAGGCAGTTTCATCCTAGAATGGCCTGCATAGTCACCATGAGCAAGAAGAAAGGAGCAGAAGTTACTGCCTATTGTGATTAATGCTTCATGTAATTGTATGTGGCACTGAGATGTGATTCTCCTACTAGCATGTGAAAAGCATATAGAAGAGTGGAAGAAAGATTAAATGTATGACAAACTGAGATATTCACACTTCTTCCAATGACCATGGTATGAATGTGGAAGAAAAGGTTACTTGGTGCTCAGATAGCAGTACACAGTCACTACAACATTGCAGCTGCTTGGTTGGAAACTCCTCTGGAAAATAAGCAGATGATAAACTTGCAGGAAGATCAACTTCTTTTACAACTTAATTCAGATCTCCTCTCTCTAGCCTGCAGGATTCATCTAGTTTTCAGCTTCCTTCCTTCCTTCCTTAGAACCCTTTTATATCAGATTCTCTCACCCAGGCAAAGAGCAAGGTCATTTACAATGGCAACAGAAGATTGATTAGAACAAATAACAAAGGCTGTAGTTTCAGTAAGTTAAAAAACTTCAAGAGCATTAAACAGATGAAAGTCAGGCAGGATCTGAGTCTGATGGACTCTAGCAGTGGGTTTCAAGGCATGTCTTTTCTCTTCATAGGACTCTACATATTTTCTCCACCATAGTGATTCTGGGCTCAAAGTTCACCTGTGCTGTTAAGAATTAACACACACAAGGCCAAGCAGTTGATTCCTAAGTTCCTTGCAAAATGACAGGCTATGTAACACTCACTCCAGGCCTTTACAAGCTGAGCTAAGTAACTAAGTTCAGATTTGAAACTCTCACCTACAAAGGGAAAAAGCAGGAGAAATGGCTGGAGGCAGGCCTACCGCCAGTGAGTTATCCATAGACTTTCAGATGACATCTCATTAAAGCTGATGACACTTTCATGAGTTGTGACATAACCATAGCAGGAACTGACAAGTGTCAAAATCTTGCAGAATGAGTTAGATTTTGAATCCTATCCCTCTGTACTGCAAAAGAGTGAGCAAATATTACACATTTATCCTGCTTTTTCCCATGGCTCTAACTCCTCTCAGCAGCATTGTTGCACTCTACAAGCATGTCCAGCTCACACTTTCACTCACAATAGCTGCTGATATTTAAACATAACTTTTCATGGTCTTCTCATCATGACACCTTTCTAAATATCACTCTGCCATGGAAAATAAAGAGTTACTGAATGCTCTGCCACCAGGACTGGGGTTTTTTGAACAGATTCTTGAGCCCTTGAGTCAAGATGTGACCCCCTGTGTTGATCAGGAGACCAAGGAATGATTTTTTTCACAGGTCAGAACATTTGCTCTGCCTGCTAATGACCTTCTGGATCATGCATTCTTTCCTTGTAGACATCCTACAAAGAGCATGTTGCTTCCACCACAGCTTGTACATGATGCAAGCAAGTAGGGAAGGCTAGTACACTGGATGAGTCTATATTGCATAAGGAGATGAGAGATGATTGATATTTAAGCTTTGGTACACTCCCAGCTACTTTACAGTACAGACAGGGCCTAGGACCATAAAGGCCCTGAGATGTGGGCAGCTCAGTCTCACAACCATCTGCTCAATCTTCCAGGCAACAAAACACACAGATGATTTATCTAAGACAGAATGATCCATCCAGGACTGCTCAACCTACCTGCACTAAATAGTTTATCCAGTGGCTTATCTGCAGCCACCAAAGGCAACAGAAATCTCTCCGTTATTTATTGTTAGTACCTCATGATCTGACATTTAATTTAAATCTTACACTGTCTTGCCCATCACCTTTAGCATTGTAAATAGGGAAGCACTTTCTTTCCTATTTAAGAGCTAGCCACAAGGATTCAGATCTGCTTGATGTACCTTTTTGTAAGGCTTGCATTGTTATTATAAATGAGTGATGTTTAGAAGCTTACATACACCTCTCTTAGGAGGAAAATTACCTAATTGCTGAAGGCACTATCACTTCAAGGCATGTATCCATGTCCAGCCTTCATGGTCAAGCTTTTCCCTAAATTGTGTAGAGATGAGGAAGTTGTTCCTTTTTTCCTTTTGTTTATTGTTGCAAACTTATTTACAAATAGCTTTTTTCTTTTGTTTTGTTTTGTTTTATTTTGGGGTTTTCTGTTTTGGTTTGGTTTTGTGTTTTAAAATTTTCTTTTCTTTCTGTTGTGAAATCTTCCACAGCACTTGGGATACTTTGGCATTTTGACACAGGGCAGTTTTGTTGGCCACAGATCATATGCCCTTGGCAAATCTATGTTAAGTATTGCTGATTGCTTTCTCATCCTTCTTCATCTTCTGACAAGATCTGTCCTTTCACCTCTGGAAACAGGCCTTCTTTTTGGTCTCTTGGACCCTGCAATGCTGGCCACAGATGCATGATTAGAGTGCACTCCTTGGATGAAGATGCTGCAGTGTGGGAGTTGAAAAAGACAGCTAACAACCTACATAGCAGACACCGCCACTGAATTCATGCCTGCCCTCTGTCTTGGACTACAGATGATAGGCATCATAGCCTCTGTTTCTACCTGTTGCTTCCATGTGGAACTGGACCTGCCAGGCCTTCCTAGGAGCCTCTGCTGAATCAGGTTCCCTGGTTCCCTGGCTGAGGGAGCAGCTGCCCTGAGGGACCTGAGCCATTCTGAACTTTTCAGCACTTACCCTGGATCATGCACTGGGCCATGGGTTCATCAATGTGGTGCCCACGAACTAGAAAAGGTTCCTGTGCTTATATATGCTTACTTAATGTTTGTAGATGGTGGATTTTGAAATGGTTTTATTAAGCCATCAATTGTGATTACATTTGAACAGCAGTAGGAGCTCAGTGTTGCTAAAAATAGCACTTTGACCACTAATTCAATTCTTCATATTTTATTTTTGTTTTAACCATATTTCTTCCAGAAAAAATAGTATCTTATATTCTCTTAAGGGAGAGGTACAACCAATTAGTGGCTTATGTACTTGGTCTATTGCCTTCATGAATCTGCTTCCTAGGTTCCAGAAAGACTTAGAATTTTCCCTTATGTCTATACATCTTGAAGACTGCATGAACTGATTAATACTTTTTTCCTTCCTACAGCCTAGACTAGTTTATATTCCTGAGGTTTTGTTAATATAACTGTGTATGGGAAGACTTCGACCTCAAGATCAAATGGAAATTTTACTCAGATAACACAGTTTTATCACATATCTAGATGTTCCTTTAACAGAATAACATATAAGGGAACAATTTGTCTTTATCTTTACCTCCATTTTCAGGCTCAAAAAATAAAAGACCACACTGCTGACATTTATTTGTCAGTTGATGCAACTTTTCATGCTTTGGAAAATAAGATTTTTAGCCCTGAGGAAAAGATCCTTCAGTGCAGGAATAATGGGTTCTGTTAAATGTCTTTAGGATAAAAAATTATTTCACTATGAACATTAAGCACTGATTATTCCATGACATCTTTCAAAGACCACTCTCTTGCAGCAGAAACTAACAGCCCAGGCTTCCATTTCAGTGACTTAAAATCATGTGATAGCTCAGGATGGAAAATTAAAGGATCAGCAGAGAGCCCAATGAAATAATGAAGACTTCCTTGGAGACAGAGAACAAATGGGAAGAAGACTCCATAGCTGAGTGCCACTTCTACTCCCAGTTCCTATGGTGCTGCTTCAAAGGCTGTGAGTGCTGATTTGGGTGAATCCTCTGAGCTAGAGCATTCAAGGCAGGACTGCTCTCTATTTTGCAGAGTCTGTTTTGAGCAGGGCCTTATCACAGAATGTTAGGAGTATGGTATGTTTGGATTATAAGCAAAGTCCTGATATAAACTACAACAAGACTGACTATGCTCACCAACATAATATTAAGGTCAGAAGTAGAGGTGCCAGTGTGGGGTAGGAGCTAGCCAGGGGGAGAGCTCTAAGGAGTACAGGCTGGAATTCAGATTTGTGAAGTGGATGTCTGATAAATTTTTTTTCATCTACCTCCATTTGAGGTCTTCAAAGGCTTTGTTTCCATGAGTATGAAAATGTACAGATATTTCACATGCCTATAGTTCTCTTTCTAATAGCATAGAAAACTAACCCATCCAAAATTGGAATTTTCCTCCCCCCAAAAGCCACCAGTTCAACCTTGTCATTTGTTTCATTTGTAATGCAAGGATATTGATGGTTTTGCTTTTGACAGATAAAAATGATAGCAAAAATCCAGATAAGACCCACTTAGCCTAACCCTGACAAAGCTGACACATGGACAAATCAGACTTATCTGTAAAGTCCTTTCTAACCTTGGTTGTAGAACTTCTGGCTCAATCACTTCCCACTCTTCCTAACTGTTAAATTTCACTAGTAGGAAGATCAGGAAGTTAAAGGAAGTGATTTTTCCATCTACCATATACTCATGAGTACTCAACTTTACCCTAGAAAGACAGATAAACATACATTAATTAGTGTACAGTCTAAAAAGAACTCTAGAAGTTCTTGAGAAGCATTATTATTTATTTCTGAGGGAAAGTGCTTCACCATATGATTAGAGATATACTAGGCACATACAAGTTAGAAAGTAAAATTTTTTAGGTATCAAATCTCTCCCTATGACCCCCCAATTTTCTAAGCTATCAGTAGCTTTTTAGCTACTTATGACCTAATGCAGTATTTTAACTGTGCCTTTTAGATCTGAAATAATGAGAGATAAAAGGAAGACAGAGAATCTCCTCAAAGGTGCACAGAGAAAAGGGCAACAGACATAAGTTGCAGAGTTTGGATTAGATACATAGAGGGGGAATAAGTCACTTCAAGAGTGGTCAAGTGCAGGAGTAAGTTTCCCAGAGAGGGTTTGGAATCTTTGTCCTTGGAGATACTTAGAAGTGAACCAAGTGTGTCTCGGAGCAAGCAACAGTGTAAGTCTCTGGCTAGACAGGATGATCTCCAGAGTTCCTTCCAACCTAAATTGTTGTATGATTCTAAGATTACGACTGTTGTAAAGACCTCTTTCACATTCACATGAATCATGTGGCATCACTGTGTGAGCTCATATCAGTTCCTTGATGTCATAATATCAGTCTTACGCGGTTCATTTCTGTTCTCATTTTATATTAGGTCAATCCTGATAGAGACTGGAAATTTTAAAATCAGAACATTGTATTTGCTGACCTACTTCAAGCATGGCCATGGCCATATGTTAAATGCTTATTATGCTAATTGCTTTTTTTTTGGAGAGCTTACCTAACACAGCTTGACAATAAGGTTCCTAATTTTTCACAGCTAATGTAGCTCCAGAACTAATAAAACTAGTGCCACCTGCATTATGGAGAGTTTTTGACTTCTCTAGATGGCCTCTTATTCAGGTGGAGTTACTTTGGAAGAGCCTCAGAATGTGTGTATGCTATATAGGCTTGTATTTCTTCTCAAGTGAAATGAAAAATTTAATTATATGAAAAAAATGCAAATTGCTGCCAACTGTGTTAACTGTGAGAGAGTTGCATTATCTCCTAACATAAATTGTCAGTGAATTGAAGAAAAGACGTTTTGGAAGCTGATCTGATTACTGTCAGGGAAAGTGCTCAAACTCAATTGTTGGCAAATGTCCAGTACCCATCACTGAACGATCATCACCTCATCATTCAGGCTTCTCAACTGACATGCAAAACAACATCCAAATATTCATTGCACATCTGTGCTGGACAGATTATGCATTAGCAATTCAAATCAATTCAATGTACAGGCAGTTTCTGTAAAGGCGTCTGTTTGGGTGAGATGCCTTGTTGTCTGGGATGGATAATAAGGCAACTCTGTCTAATCTTGGAGAACAATCAACCCATCTTGAGAAGGTGACTGACTACGTATGCTCTTGCCCTGACAGCACTAGAACAATGGCCCCATAATGCACTTGACTCAGCTGGTAATAAAATCTACTTTTGATTAGCAGCCATGGCTTGTGTCAATCACTGTATGATGTACCATTGTCCTCTGGTCCTGAACACAGTTTATTTACAGGGAAACAAAAGCTTTTTGGATACAGCTTCTGCCCAGAGATTGCAAAATAGATTGAGCTGTCAGCCTCACACACTAGATGAAGATTAATGAGTTGTGCAGACAATAAATATGAAGCAATGACCATAAATATGCTAATAGGTATTATCCATATACACTATAATTGCTACAAAAATTAAAAAGTAGTGTGAAGGAAATAGGTCACAGGGTGACAGATAGATAATCTTGGATGCTGAAGATCTTTGGTTCAGTCAGATTCTCTACAGGTTTATTTCCTTCAATTAAACCCTTCAAAAGAGTAATTGTTTAAAAGCTGTTTGAATAATCTCTTTTGAAACAGAGATTTATGGGAAAATGTTTATGAAAAAGTGACTTCAGTGAACATATTATCAGAATGAAAAAGGTGACTACCAAAAGCAGACTATGCAGAGATTAATGACTGTGATCAGCTGCCCAGCTTCACTGTGAGGAAAATATTTCTAGTGAGGCATGCTGGTGAGGAATTCAAGGAAAATATACTGAAGAGACACAGCAGCTGATATACCCAGACACAAGTGAGTAAGGTCATTCCCAGGCAGAGTATAGAAGAATTGCATGTACATCTGGTTGTATTGGTTGGTTAGATGCTTTCAGTTTATCACACTTTAAAAAAAAAAGAACAAACCAACCAACACAATAAACACAAAACCCACAAAACCAAAACCAGATCAACCAAGCAAAAAGCTGAAGAAAACAAGGATGTCCATAGCTCAAAGTACTTCAAGTGAGGCCTCTGGTTTTCCAGTTCTTTCAAAGAGCACACAGTCTAGACAGTGCATGAATTTTGACAGTTAAGGGTTTAATTTGAACCAAAAACTCAGAGAGTTAAGCATCATACTGTGTTAGCTACACATATAAATGCTTTAGCACCTACAGCTACTGAAATTGTAGTGACACTGAAAAATTAAGGCAGTTGTGCTCTTGCTATTCATGGCTTTGACTCTGTCTGTAAGTTCTCTGAGGCTTAAAAGTGTCACTGGATGCTTTTCAGATCAGCTCACACCACCCATCTCCTCTCCTCAGATTTTTAGCTTCAGGAACTCTGGAAATCACTCAGATACCCTCCCAGAAACAATTTACTATTATAATGTAAGGCTCAGTGATACAAATGAGTTATTTTCTCTTTGCTTTCATGTTTTAACTAAAAGTTGCATCAGTTTGGCTCTTACAGTATCACTGCTTGAATTAAGTCCACAGAGACTTTTAGTGCTTCTGTTCTAGGCTTCCTGGAAACTCAGCTGGACATCAGCTACACTTGCTTAACATTTTGGAAGTTACACTTTCTAACCAGAAATACCAGTAAAAGAAAGTAAAAAAAAAGGTAGGGCACTATTTAGGAAAACATCTCACACAAAGCTGACAGATATGAGGAGAAGGACATCTTTCTGGATGAATCTGTTGGGGTAGAGGACCTCTGGAAGCTGTGGGCTTGGGGACTGAGTTCTTGTTCCCAACCCTTGTCCAGCAGTGACACTGAGTCTTTTTAAACTGGAGGTTGTGATGTTTGTCACATTATGTGTTACCAGGGCACAGTGAGGCCCCGTCTTACCATCTCAAGAAAGGTAAGCACAACAGACCCAGAGATGATACTCAGGCTGAACCAAGAGTACAAATCATCAGACAAGTCTGTAGCAATGACACAAACATAGAAACATAGAAACATCATCAGGGTTGGAAAGTATCTTCAAGATCACCAAGTTCAACTGAAAGCCCTACACTACTGCTAACCCTATCATTACTGTTACACGTCCAAGGTCAAGCCAGACACATGAGTCAACAAATCAGGTTCAGGTCTGGTTATTGTAGCCAGGATCAGTTAAAGTTCACTGATTGCTGGACAAGTCTGTCCTTGCTAATCAGGCAGGTCCAAGGTTAAGCCATGAAGATAGGCTGTAGCTCAGTCTGGATCAATGAGGTATGGCTGTGATGGAGCTACAGACAGGGGCACCTACAGCATTGCTCAGGCAAGAACTAAAGGCCCATGGGAGGCTGGCCAGGGCTGTTAAGAGTTAATAGTGGACTCAGCCCTGAAACAGGTACAAGAAATTGAGCTTGTTTTAATTCATTTTCATACACGAGAGTCCCATATTTTTGTAATAAGCTGAAAACAAGTAAAAGCAAACCTCTTCCAGGTCAGAACTTCTTCATAACTTGTATTTGCTGCACCATTACAGTAACAAGAGCATGAAGGTAGGCAGAGCTCACCTATTTTTAGCATCATGTCATCTGTGCCTGCTCACATGTTCCTCAACCTACTCATTGCAGACACAAAGCAGATTTTAGAGCCACCTCTTTGCTGACTAGGTCCATGGCACAACTGTAAACAGAAGCTTCCCTCTCCTTATTACATTGAGTTTCTTCACCTTGATTTTATAAGACCACTATTAATTCATGCTTTCCCTGCTTATTTACTGATGTCTCTGCCAATCATAAATTGCCTTGAGACACTTGTTTCCCATAAAAAATTTGTTTTATCTAATTTTAATCATTTTGAATTAAATAACTCTTTGTGTACCTCTTATGAATTGTGTTTTAGGGTTGAGTAAAAGGCCATCAACATATAGTCTTTACAATTTTGTGAAGCCTTCAATCCCCATGGTTTTGATAAACTTCATCATCATTTCCTGATGGGTTGTTTGGAATATTAAATAAATGACATTAACAAAGCACCAAAACATTGTAGCAGTTTTGAAGGAAGGATCTGTAGCAGTACAAAAAAGCGTGTAGCAGCATGTATAAAGAAAGTGACAGTTTTGGTTTTATTGTCACTTTGAAGAAGGCCTATAGCATTAGTTGTCCTATGTCAGGTTGCCCAGGGAGGTTGTCAGGTTGCCCAGGGAGATTGTGGATGCCCCATCCCTGGCAGTGTTCAAGGCCAGGCTGGATGTGGCCCTGGGCAACCTGGTCTAGTGATTGGCATCCCTGCCCATGGCGGGGGGGGGTTGGAACTAGATGATCTTTAAGGTCCCTTCCAACCTGAGCCATTCTATGATTCTATGATTCTATTCTTGCATCAAACTTTATTTGCATTTAAGCTGCAACTTTAGATATTTTAAATATTCAGTAATTCAAAATGATAAATTAAAGACCTGAGAAATGATGGGGATAAAGATGCTTCATGATTACAATCAATAATTCTTTCACTAATCGTTTCATTTACTATTTGTTTAGTCAGAAACTTCACCCTGATAACAGCAATACAAAGATGCCCTTTTGTTTACCTTCACAACAGTCAGTTTCGTTTCCTGGATGAGGATTAGTTTTGTTTTTTTTTCCTTCTGATTGTAGTAGTAGTTTCATTTCTTCACTGTTAGCTAGACTGTGTATAAAAAGACTGGCTGAGCCTCACAAAGCTGCAGTGGATCCCATACCATCAGAAAGAGAAATGTCTGACCAAAACGTCCGCAATGCTGGTTTCACTTCCTCTGGGATCAGAGGAGGATCTCTTGCTTCATCAATGATGTCCAAGGAAGCAATTGCATCTGGAGGAGGTGTGCATTCTGGAGGCCCTACTTCTACTCTCCAAGAAATGGGTATGAGTAATTGTGTGCATGTGGTTTTGTGGTTTAGTGCACAGGGTCAATCAATTTTTTTCCCTTGAAAATTAGATTGCCAAGTAATCTCTTCTCTTCTACATTCCTGTATTGCACTGAAGACAGAAGATTCCTATATGTAACTGCATGTTATAAGTGGGATGCTATTAAGGATGTTTTCTGTATATGTACATATGCATGAATGTACACATACATATGTGGTATTCATGAGATTTGGGACAGTGTTTATTTGAAGTTTGTCCTATCTTTCCATTATACTAGAAATCATCAATAATATGGAAAGTCACAGTGGCAATAAGCAATGATACACTTATGCAAGAACATGATCTGTGTACCTACATTTCATATAAACTATCAGATTTCCTTTGCTCTTTACTCACACACATCCACACAGGGAGAACCTATAAAATCTTATGCAAATGCTATAGCAGAGGGAGATCAGCTACAGTCCAAGAGCTGAATTCACAAAAAGACTATATACACTTCCTTGACAGCACTTATCTGAGTACCAAAAAAAGGTAAAGCTGGCTTTCACATGAGCTAACCTTGCAGGTGCTTGCATTTCTGTTGCATGCACAGAACAATTCCTGACCTGATGACTCTAAGCAGCTTGGCACTTGTTTAACCTCAGATCCCTTGGGATTCATGCACAGGGTATTCTCCCTGTCAGTCCTGCCTGTGTGAGCTAATTCAGCATCCGTCCTCTAAGCAGGTATAACTCCACAGAAGAGTGTCCCACATAATCCTGCTTTACCCAGCAGCACAGTAGTTAGCTCACTGACCTTGAATAAAGGCTTAAAAACATGTCAGGAGTGTGCTAACCAGCAGGCTGGACATAAGTGGGGATCTCTGCCATAGTGGCCAGCCACTGGTCTACTCCTTTCGCAGTAAGCACCTAGAAATCTACCAAAGGATGGAGCTGAACCTGACTCTTCCAGCCATAAAACAAGATATTGGCTACATGAGCTGGCCAGGGTCCAGATCTAGGGCATCTTTTAACAGTAAAAAATACTATGACCTTAATTAAGAGGAAGTAAGTTAATTTTTTAAGATATGGTTTCCAATGCTGCCAGCATTATTCATAGTGTGAGGCTCTCTAGACAATGAGGGAATAAGTGACATAAGGGTCATTTAGAGGTACTGCATGTGACCCCTGTGAGACATTTTTAAATTTTTGCTCTGTATTATTTGATCAGTGAGATTAGGTTACTGAATACAGTATTTATTGAATATTCTGTAGCAAAGAGATTAAGGGATGGCAGCAGCAGAGAGAGAATTTGAGAGAGTCAGGAGAGAAGGAGGACCAAGAGAATGAAGAGGAGAAAGAGATGCTCTCAGGCATCATTCTGTATTGGCAACAGAAATCCTGGTGCATGGGAAATGCCAGTTACTTTATCTATTCATATACCAGAGCAGAGTCAGCTGCACAATCTTGCCTTCTGTTACAGATAAGGGTGGTATAGGAATACTCAGCACACCCATAACCAGTGGCAAACTCTTCAAGGATGATGCCCTATAGAGGCCATGAAGTTGCAGTTTCTAAACTAAAAGACTGAGGACTTGCATCCCTGCATGTGTCAAAAATCTTTAGAAGAGAGAGAAGCAAAGTAAACATTTAACCATGCCTAGTTTTATTCTTGTGATGTCTATATCAACTGTGGACTTTTATGAAAACCAGTATTTTGGTGAAAAGAAATCTACAGGAGTCCAGGAAACCTTAGCCATGCCTACAGAAGATACTCCAAAAGATCTTTTTATCCATGTAAAAAGTGCTAGCTCTGTAACATTGCCAAGACAGGTGTGAGCTTTGGCTCCCTGCAGCAAGAGAGCTTGCCACACATTCTTTGCCTGATTGAGAGCTAAAAGGGCCTGATTTCATTTCCGCAGGTGCTCACTGAAATCTCTTGCTCTTCAAACACATCTTCTTAACCTTTTCCTTCAGACTGTAACCCCCCCTCCCCCCAGAACAAACATGCTTGAAAGAGTGGCTGATTCTGCAGCAGGGCATGAGTATTGTTCAGTATCACTTTACAGAACTTGTTATAATAAGCTCATCACCAAAATATTTGAGCATCCTCCAGCAACGCTTTAAGCATTATCACTAACATTTGTCATCACTAATGCTTTACTCCTCTCACAGGAAAAGAAATGTTTGCAGTGGAATGCTTTGCTTGAGGCTTATTTATACTGAGATGGAGATATACATATAAATTGGCTACTGGCTACCACAGTTTGCTGTGTTTGAATTTTACAGGAATCTATTATGTAAAGGTTTATGCTATGGAAAGTGAAAGGAACATATCTGTCACCTGGGAGAGTAAGCGGTGAGGTCTGCAACAATCTGTAGTTCCTGTAGGAAGTTGTTCACACTTCTCAGGCAGCTCCTCAGAAAATTGCAATTTCAGCAGAGACAAACTCCTGAAACTGTTTTGGAGATCCAAACTTATTAGCAATAGTCTGTGCAAGATTGTAAATTTTCTTTGTGTTCTGGGAACATCCACAAAACACGGCAAATGTCCTTTCCCTAAGGTGGCAGCCAAAAAAGCAGTCTACTGATGGAACTGGAGTCAAGTAATCAACAGTCTCCTTGTCTTTCATACATTTGCTAGCCTTGAACTTTGTTAAAACATGGCAGTTTCTAATTATTCCATAAGGTTCCTTCTGGCCAGTAACATCTCCTTTGTAACTGTTCTAGGTGCCAGAGGCTCAACACACTCAACAGGTTTTACCCCTAGTGGGATCTCCCACGGATCCACGGCCGCCCAAATGATGTCTCAGGAGGCCAGATCTCATGGAGGTGGAACTCCCAGGGGTGGTACAACTTCCACTGTTCAGTCCATCTGTAAGTGAGAGTCCTCCTAATAAGGATTAATTAACTGATGAGTTCTGAGAAGTCAGCAGTGTTTCAGCTCAAGCATACATTTACTAGATGAAGGAATACAAATAAGAGAAGTGGCTGCATTGTATTTGAAGGAAGCAAAATTTCTACTCTTTGTTGCTTTATACTTGGTGGGATGCTGAAACTGGGCAATTAGTGGAAATAAGTATGCCACAAAGTTGCAAAGGTATGGGTGGATAGCAGAAACAGAAATCAAAAGAACACAGTGACAGAAAAAAGGCCCCAGGAACTTTAGATTATGCTTTCATCCGCATCACAGTGGAAGTTCATTAATTTTTTTTTTTTCTAATACAAATTCAGGACCAAACCAAGGGCTTCACATTTGAGAGTGTGAAACAAATTAAGTGGGAAGAAACAGTGAAAGATGAGAATGCAGTTATCACACTAACAGACAGGAATCATTAGTCTACTTCTTGTGTCCTTTTAGAACAGCTTATCTATATTTCCTTCAAAGGAAATTTGCTGGGTGAAAAGCAGAGATCTGCTGCACTTACTAGCTCAAAGCAGAGAACAATGCAAGTTTTCCTCATCACCCTGCCAAGTTAATGCAACCCACACCTAAAGAAGTCAAACTGATGTATGAAGAAGCCTAGTGCATCAGTAAGGATGTTAATTATGCTAGTGGGATCTTATGGAGTCTGGAGAATTGGAGACAGAATTGAAGTTCTGAATGTCAAAAAGTGTTTTTCAAAGTGTAACACAGAATTTGGTCTCCGACTTGGGAAGGTCTGTAACCAATGCTCAGATATTCTGTATGTTTCCCTATACTGTGACTTTGCTTTAAGTTGTTCTTACACATTTCTTTGTATTTGTCCTTAGCAATGGGTGGAAAAGGAGGAAGGCACTGAACAGAAGAAAAGCTCTGAAGTAAGCTCTGAAGAAAAGCAGAAGTAAGCTCTACAGATAATTCATCCTTTACCAACAGCCATCTGACAACTTCTCCCCTTCTTTGCTCTCCCTGTCACTGACATGAAAGGCAAAGCTTTTTTCACATGCACAAATAAAGTTCCTATTAAAACGATGGATTCTTGCATTAAATTAGTGGGGATGGGAATAAGGGGCAGTTTCTTCCTTGATTAAACATTCTCTGAAGCACAGGTACATATGAACACAAGCCAATAAATGGAAGCTAAGTTGCTTTGGACTGCAAGGATATCTTACAAAAATCCTGGGTTTAGAAAGACTAGACTCCCCAATTACAGTTAGCTTGCTTTGTTTACTTTGCAAAAAGTTGATTGCAGAGCAGTCACCCAGTTGTGAGAGAGAAGCATGGAGACACTTGATAAGGGACATCCAGCAGTTCCCTTTGGATGTAATTCTAATGGGCTATCAAATTAAATTCTACTTAATTAAAAAGACATGTAAGCAAATGGGAACATGTCCCAAGAAATTTTATACCTCAGAGGTGTAACTGGTATTTATATCCCTCTACTATTTCTAAGGTCCCTTTCACATTAATTTATTTTCTAGTCCCTGTTTGTTTATTGAGGTGTCAGCTTTGTCACAACTGGCTACATACCCAAGAACACAGCTAAATTTTTCTAAGGCACTTAACATTTCTCTCTCGTGGTGGCTTCATCACAGTTCTGCTATTTCTTTACACAGGAGGGAGGGAGCATAAGGTCAGTGTAAGGCAATGTAATTTTGACTGAATAGAATTTTGTGTCTATTTACTACAGAATAAAAGATGTGAGCAAGTAAAAGTCAAAGGAGAAGCTGCATCCTGTCTTTATTGATTTTTACAGGTCACCAGAGATTCTGCTTTTGCAGCTTTGTCCACTCAGCATAGTAAAAATAAAAGCACTGAAACTCCAGATATTGGGCATAGCCTCAGTGATATGTGCCAAGATGATCTCAGCAATTTGCTGGCCTAGTGCATGGCCATAATTCATCCATCCTATGCATTCCTCCCAAGGCCTAAGGCAGGAGCCCATGATTACTAAAACATAGCTGTGACCTCCTAGCAGATCTTTATTCCCTTCTATGCCCTTAGCACTGGCATGGAGTAGAGCAAAAAGGTCTGTCCTGGCTTTTTCCCTCCATTCACAGATTCCACTATGTGCAAATGCCAAAGTTCACTCTCAGAGAACACACAGGCAGACATTCAAATCTGTTTTAGCACTAATGATGCTGAAGTGATTCATAACAATGAAACTAATGTAAGAATGACAAGAAACAGTAGAATAAATCAAGAACATACGTAACTTGCCAGATAGAGTCTTGTAAACTGAAGCTGTATTATCCAAGAAACAACTGATGACCATTTCATGACAATTAAAGACCTTGTTTGGGTTTTTTTTAATGTACACAGGGAGGGAAGATTTAAAACTGTGTTTCAACTTTAATGTTAGCATTTCTTGACCTCAAGTGTTTTTGTCTTGTTAAAAAATGACTATCATTAATGAGAGGTGACAAAAGATATTTATGCCTGAAAGAAGGAAAAAACAATCCAAACCAAAGCAACGATCCTTAATCAACTATCATTAAACTTTTCAGCACTTATGTGACTCTGGCATTGCTAATTTTGATTATTTTTCCCATCTTTAGATCTTCTTGTGTTTAGAACTAGCCTAGATAGCTTGACTGTGGCAGGGAGCATCCTCAGATGCATTATAATTCACTTAACTAAGTCATTCTAATAGGTCCACAGAAGAACCAAAGTAAATGCTTCCTTCTGAAAACCTGACTCTCAGACTACCTAAGGAAATTCATATGTACACTACTACAAATGAAGTATTTACATTTTTAACAGAATATAATTGAAAAAGGTCAAATAACAACAAATATGACAATCTAAATCCCCCAGGTCTCTCAGTCAGTCTTTCCACAACAAATAGAGAGAAAGGAGAAGAGGCAGCATTATGTGATTACCAGAGAAATAGCACTGAAGCAATACACTGTAGAAAGCACATAGCTCTCTGCACAGAAATCAATTTCTCCCATGGGATGGGGTCGATAGTTGTCTGACAGGACAGCATACAGGCAATTTAATAGCATTTTATCTAAATTAATCTATTCCTCCCCCCCCAACAACCTCCCAGTTCATAAGAAGGCTCTCTTAGCAAAATAGACTTATTTCTTTTTTATCATACAGCACAAAAGTATTTCTCATTCAGGAGGCACTATCATCATCTATTAAAAATCAGTTACCCCTGTTAGTTACTCATTACCCACAACTCTTTCCCAACATTGTTATTCTGATTAGTTAACAAATGAACGCAGCCCAGAAAATTACTTTCAGTTACTCTGGAGACATTTCTCTAACCCCAAAACATTTTAAACTATAGATCACTTTTTCAGGGGAAAAAGAAAAAACCCACAAAGCAGGCAAACTCAGCTGACTCAAAAGACTGGTATCTGAAATGACATGTTTCTGCAAGAAACAGCTTTTTTTGAGGAATGTGTTCTACACAGAGACTGGTTGTCCAGTGTATCTATGTTAATAATACTTAATAAGCAATAAATAATAAAGCCAGGCTGATCTTATTAGTAGATACCTGAATGAAGTAAATGGTAATGAAAGGGAACTCCTAATAAGTATAATTCCAAGCATGGATCTTCAGCGCTCTGGGAGTTTGGTATTGTGCCCCAAAGGCTCTTGTAAATCCAGCTGCAGTTCTTGCTCATCATTTAGAAGATTAGGGGCTGATAAGCGACAGTCAAGTCTTATTAGAACAGGCTAAGGCAACAGGAAACGTTAATTGGGAAATTTAATGCACAAGGAGACAATAAATGCCTGCATTGTGGTTCAGATGCTGCTTCCTCTATTGATTTGTTCAGGTCTTATTTTGTGAAATTCTCACAAATTCTTGGTGGAGAGGCTGTAAGACAAAGTTTAAATTTAAAAACAATAGAATACTTCTGTTATTTCTACAGCTTTCCTTTACCTCTTGTATTACTAAAGGGCTCGTTGGCAGCCCTGCCCTTGGGACCCAATGAATGAAGACTACTTTCTTGCCCAAGGCTTCCTTCAACAAAGGAGGGGAGAGATCCAAGGTATAGCAGTCTATCTGCAGTGCACTGCTATCTGCAGTGAAATAGTGACTCACTGTCTTGCTTGTGTTATGGTTTCATCACAGAGTGTGCACACAGCAGAATCACTGGTAACTCTGGGAGGAAGTCCAGTCTCTTTTTTTCTAGAAATCAGGGAGCACTAAAAAAAACCCTCTTCTCTTTCACCATTCTGGAGGAGATATAGAAAGAGTTGCTGGTTTCATCTTCCTCTGGAAGTAGGGAAGATGGGAGGAAGCTCCTGATATGGGTCTTTCTTCCCTCTCTAATACCAGAGTTATTCCACTCGTGGTGGATATTGGTGTCTGAAACACCAAAATCTCCTAGTTATATACCAGCTCCTCAATTGGATCTTGTTCTAAGACTTCCTTCCCTGAGATCTATTTCCCACAGCTGAAGAACAGGGAAAAGAGGCTTTCTTACAGTGGAAGAAATCCAACTAAGAAGGGGAGTCTTTTACTCAGCTGACCTAAGCACTCTTTCCCTCTCATTTTCTAGCACTGTAACTTGGAAGACTGTAGATGGTAATTCATGGACACTTTATTTTAATAGTTCACACTTGCAGCAATTTAAATATTACAATGCAGTTTGAAGGCACATGAGCATCACTGATTTCAAATAAACATTGTATGTTGTGCTCTGTTTAACAACATTCAATCACACTTCTTGTATCTTTATTCCACTTTCAAGGATGGCTTTTGAATCATTCCTTTCAAAGATCCCCAGCCACAGCCTCTCCCTTCCACCCAGCAGCCTGGCACCATTTCTGCTGTGAGCAAGGTTCTCCTTGCCTGTGGCACTGACTGGAAGGCCAGTCCTTGTTGCCTGCTGCAGCAAAACTCACTGCTGGCAGAGCACCCTTCACTTCAAGTTTCTTCAGGACAGCCACATTTGAAGCTGGTGTCCTCTTCACACTTCCCCACATTTAAGGAAGGAAGTAGCCTCTCTATTTACCATAAGATGTGGTGCTGGAGGGTGCCTATCAACAGGTCTCTAAAGTCATGAAAGCCTTGGCAGAAGAGGCAGGGTCCACCTACAGCCCAACACATTCTCTCAACCACTACATTAACTAGCATTGTAGCTGTGCTCCTTGCACCTCCTCAGGGACTGACCTAATCACAACCATCTGAAACTGTCTACTAGACCAAAACCAGGCAACTTGCACATCTTGTTGATATAGTGCTGACTTTTACTTACACAGAACACTGCAGGACAGTCAGTGGTGCACCTATTCTGCTGGACAAAGTATGAAGGCAGACCTTCAAAGCTCAGAATATCTGACATTTTAAATGGAACAAGGCCAACACATTCCCTTCAAACTAGCAACTAGGTACCCAGTAGCTGGGTTAAGCAGGTTAGCCTCTTTCCTCTTCTGGAGAGAAGGACACCCCAATATTCTTTCTCTGGGCTTTCATTCTGCTGAAGTCCTGAGTGATATAACAGTACTGAAAAGCAAGAAAATGGTGCAGGCTATCCACAGTGGTCCATTTCCTTAGGGCCTGGCACATTAAAGAGATACAATTAATAATTCCATTTAAACACACAGTAATAAAAAAGATTGTAAGTACGTGCCCTTATAAAAATATTCATCATTAATGGTTATAGTAATTAACTTTAAATAGTTCCTCGCCCTTCTCTGTATCACTTTGGGGAAAAAGTGAGCACTGAAATATAATCTGGTTTAGTGCTCATCTAATACAAGAAATATTTTATCTAAGCTATCTGAGTTTCACCCATTGTTGGGTGGGTTTTGGCTTTGTTTGTTTTGGGTTTTTTTCTGTTTTAAAAAGAATGTCTGAATGTGAAAATACACAAATAAATACCTGGATTTCCCTCAATGTAATAAAATTTCAAAGAAAATATTGTCTAGAAGGAGAAAAAGTGTATGCTACAAAACCAGATTTTAAAATTCAGATGTTGCTTTTTGCACTCTTTTGCAATTGGAATTTCCACCCAGCCAAGATTTTTACTGGCCAATTTTAAGCTACCTCTGCAATTTATGTTTATACATAAACAGCTCTGATTTTAATTGCTATCAACTTCTTATACTTGATGGATGGTCTTAAACATTTTTTTTCCTCCAGAGGCTATCTACTTTGCCAAGTATTGACACACTTTCAAGATTTATACTTCTCTAAGGAGCAAAGTTTACAATAAAATATAATGTATTCCGTGGCTGTGAATGGTAATGTTACTAAACAATCCAAAGATATTTCACAGCTGATAGTTATTCCCCTCTCATGCCCAGCACTGCACTGTTTTAGTCCTACTATAGACTCAGGTTTTTAAAGAAAAGTAAAATGCCTAATTTGCCTACTCTAATAAGATCCAACATGACTTAATTTAGGTCTCCTTCCACTAGAGCTATTATTGGACTAATGTTTACACTTTCATTTTTCCCAATAATTATTTTAAGAGGGTAACTCTTGTGGAAGGGATCCATTTACTTATGGGATTGAAATAAGCCCTTACAGAGCTCAACAGTCACAGTGGAGTCAGAAAAAGGAATTGATACAGAAATGTACAATAAAATGTCAAACATACAAGTAGTTACTAAGTATTAGGCATAATTATTGAAGTCCCATGTAGATCTAAATATTTGTACTGGATCTAGTTTGGTACTAGCAAACATGGGTGACATTGCCTAGAGAAACCCTAGAGGACAAGGAAAGGCCCTTAGTAAAAATACATCAATTTGTACAATCCCCAAGCAACAGCTATTGTATTGTTGCAGAAGCAGCAGCATCAAGCTCCATCAGTAGCTGTTTTAAAATCAGCTGAAAAGATATCCACTACTGAAACAATTCAGAGATGTTACTTTAGTGACAAAGTGTAGCTCTCAGCCTTCTAAGTATACACTTTCAAGGGAGAATATTTAATTTTCTTATTTTTTTCCAGCCATTTCACCTCCTTAATACAGCTTTCTACATTATATATTAATTATATATTATATGTCTTGTAAATAGGTAATTTAATGTCACACTGCTCCCTTGGAGAGGAAAAGGAAAGATGGCTCTGGGTTACTCTATTGTTATCTTATTGTTACCACTTCTGGAAGATGATCAAGCACCCCAGTAATAGAAGAATACACACTGCATGTGTTGCAGCACCCATCTTCCTCACTGACTGGGGAATAGAAAGGATGCAATCCAAGAAGGTCTGCAATCCCCCTGGGGTAGAGGATGATGCAGCATGCACAAGAGTAATTTGTTGTGAAGTTTTAAATTTAAACAACTCATCTCTTAGTAAGACTACAACACCAGGTTACTTGGCTTTTGTCCTTGAAAGGGAGGAGACATTCCCCACAAGTCTGTAAGAGATGCTGAAGATTCTAGGAATGAATTATTTTGTCAAAGTAATAGTTTCTATAAATGCTTCCTGGGAGTCCTTGCCCTGGCCATCCTTTCTTGCTTACCAATCTTATAAGAATTTTTCTAACACAAATAATAGTTTAAACTGCAGATGGAGTAAAACCTGAAGAAAAGAGAACAGAAGTGTAAAGAGATGGGAATAAGCAGTTGCTGTTAATAACCAGATATAGAAACAATGAATGAGAATGATGAGAAAACTGCAGAGACCAAAAAGGAAAATATGCTTGCAGATTTCATCCCTTTAAGAGAAAGCAATAGGAGTGGAGACCTAACTCAGGAGATGATTCCAAAAGCATGTAAATGCTTGATTAAGTAATTATAAGCTTACTTCAGCATTTATATAAAAATGCTTAAAAAGTTCTTCATTTTCTGTCATTGTGAAGTTAGTTTTTACTTGGGCCTGGTAGTTTATATGGGAAAGATTTTTTATGATACCACCAGTGAGTTTTGAACAAAAATTTTATTAGGATGCAAATTAACTCTAGAAATCTATTTCAAGATACACAACAAAGAATTCTTCTGTAGTGCAGTCTATATATTTCTTCTGATGCAAGGCTATAAATCTGACAGAAATTTTGTATTACTTCAATAGAGGACTTATAAAGGACAATGGATGAGACAATTCTTTTTCTTATTGTTCTTGTTTATTTTATCTTTACCATAAATAGATTACAAAAATAATCCACTCCATGGCTGGTGCTTTTCTAATTGATTTTAAATTACTTGTAGAATATTCTTAAGAAGAGAGATTCTAAAAATATAAATGTATTATTATTTTGACTCCTGTTGTCTCCCGTGCTTAAAATTGGTGCATACACACACAGAGGTTAATGGCATTGTGAGTTTCAGACAGTCTGTTTTTAAACTGCTGTCTTGGAAACTGTGAGATTAACAGCACTGAGAACATCTGATGGTAATAGGATTACGATTTAATATTAACTAAGTGTTTCTTAGGGGTCTGCTGTAGCCGTGCCTCAGCTCTGAGATACACTGGAGTAATTAGTCTGTAGTGGCATACAGTGGTGATGCATGGTAACTGCAGCTCTTTCCCGCTGCAGTTAGGGTTTTATCTTCAGTGGTAACTAGCTTTATTTGCAATACCTGGCACAAAACAAAAGCAGGCACAGAGCAAGCTTGCAAAGTTTTTGCCCTAAGCTGATGCTCTTCAGGGAGAGACCTGTCGAGGGGTCCTATGCTGATCCAAATGCAGAAGGTGAGATTTGTTTGCTCCTCTCCCATTTGGCAGAATCACAGAAATTATCTACTCTCACTTCTACTACATTCCAGAACTGATCCTGCTATGTGGGAGAAAAGCAAGTGCAAATGAAAAAGGACCTGAGAACACAGCAGAGCAAAGGCTACAGTCAACAGCAGACAAGCTCATAAACATGGAAGAAGGTATTGGTTACATGAAAATCAAAGGTCCATGATTCAATAAGCCCAAAGCACACCCAGGTCAGCAGAGGGCCTAAATGGGAGGATGGCAAAGGAGGATGGTACTTTTGCCTCCTGCTCTCCATCAGGAAGATGCAGTGTTACTAGAAGCATGTCCAAACTGGGAAATGGAAACAATGCATAGAAAACTATGCTTAATATTTATAGGGTCAGAGGGTTGAAAAAGAAATACTCAGAAGTAAAAGAAGCTGGAGAGGGACTTTTTAGGAGGTCAGACAGTGATAGAACCAGGGGAAATGGGTGTAAGCTTGAGGAGAGTAGATTTAGGTTGGATATTAGGAAGAAGTTCTTCACTATGAGGGTGGTGAGACAGTGGAACAGGTTGCTCAGAGAGGTTGTGGAAGCCTCATCCCTGGAAGCTTTTAAGACAAGGCTTGATGGGGGGTCTGGGCAACCTGATCTAGTGGATGGTGTCCCTGCCAGGCAGGGGGGTTGGAACTGGATGATCTTTGAGGTCCCTTCCAACTCTGACCATCCTATGATCTCCAACTAAATATTGATACTTAGGAACTCAAATAGACCTGTCCCACAAACAACTTCATGATGACCAGTTGCTGCTAGACCCAGGAGTGCAGTGAGGACCCTGCAGCCAGAGCCCCTCATCCTCTGGGCCACACGGAGGGCCTTCTAGCTATGTCTTGTGAATACTTTCTTCTTGCTGCTTGTATGCTGGCTCAAGTGAGTGACATCTAGGACAGCTTTGTATATTCAGTAGCATAATGAAAGCACTCAAGTTAGAAAAATAGGCTAGAAAAAACAACAACAAACAACCCTATACATCTTCATAATCTATTGAGGGGGATATTTTGATAATCTCAGTTTGCAGGATGTCCTCATAAAACAAAAAGCTTGAGAATTTGATGTAGTCTAAGGACTGCCTCCTGCAAAATGTCAGTAGGATTTAAATGCTGTTACTTGTGCATTTTAAAATTTACCTTTCAGGTAATGAACAACTTCTCAATTGTGATTACAAGGTTCTGTTCACCTAGAAAATTCAGATCCTTCAGAGGATCTCAGGTAGTGCGTCCTTTATTAGTGTTATTCTCAGTATCAATCCCTTCCATACTTTCATTCAGTTCAACTGTTCAGATTTCCAGCTATTTTTGCCACTAATTTTTAATTCTTTGCTTACTAGGGGATATTTTCATACCAGTAGGAAAACAGTTGCTGGAAAAAAAGATAATGACTCAAAAGAGTGAAAAACAGTAACAAACCCGCCAGTGTAATACACAGAAGATAGAAAAAAAGGACTGGGATCCAATTACAATTTATCTCAATTTCAAGACCTCTGTAGTTTGATGATTCCTATTAGGTTAGAAGATCTGAGCCTACTTTACACTCAGAGCACCCCTCTGAGGCAGAAAATTTTATCTGGAGCAGCAGAGTGCACAAGGAAACTGAAGAAGCTGTCCACGGCCATGTAGTAGAGGAAGAAACTTGGTATTTCTTAGATGGCCTTGATACAGACCTTTTCTTCCTCCCTCTAGGGGGAAAACTGCACATTTTAAGTCACTCACATGATTTACTAACAAGAGCCACTGCCTGTCTCCACTTCTCAACCTTCCTGGTGTGTTCTAAGGTCTGTAGGTGATCACTGACAAATTCAGACCTAGCTGTGCTGAGCTCATAGGTGGGTTTCCCCTGTTTGGAGGCTTCTGTCAGAAGCTTGGTTCCATAGGATCAGAGACACAAAGGAAAGAAAAAACAAATTGCCCAATATCAGTGAAATGTACAGTAAAAAATATGTGACTACCTGCAAAGAAACACCAGAAGAATAAAGAGGAGTAGAGATGAAAGGGAAGGTAGGATGCATCTTTAGAAGGGGAAAAGCAATGGCAGCAGTGAACCCTTGGACTGAAGGAAAAAAACTCCTGAGCAGGAAGCAGCCATAAGCATCTCAAGATGGGAGGGTAAGAACAGCACCTGAGCACTTTGTTATCATTGTAACCACTTCTTACTAACATTAGGTCACAGGAATGCTGGCCAGATGGGACCTCTGGAGGTCATGTCCCACTCTAAGTGGGACTATAGCTCACACTAGATCATGTTCTCTTTGCCCAGCCAAGTCTTGAAAACCCCAAAGGATGGAGAGAGATCTCAAAATGTTTTCATGCATGTCATTGCCACTGGATTAAACAAAATTTGAAAATTCAAACCCATACAAAAATCTGTGTCTAAAACAATAGGGCTAAACATTTCTTACAGTACTGGTAATAAAAGCCACTGCTTTTTGTACCTGTGATAATTAAATTGATGTAATCTATATTCTAGGGTTATCAGTGTATTGTGCACAGGCTTCTTCTCTATGCTTCTTCTCTATGTGAGCCACAGAAACTTCTGCAGGTTACCCCTGTAAGCAGTAGAATAGTGACAGGATGGCACCCATTGCAGGACTACAAAGTGTATCTGCAGCTCATAAAGAAGATTCCTTCTTGTAATATTTGCAAACACAGGCAAACAGTGATTCACTTCATATGGGAACCAGCTTAGCCCAGCCAGGAGTTGGTTTTGACCATTGTTACTCACCTGCAGTGAGCCAGCTAGCAAAAGTATTAAGCATGAATATATCTCAGCTATGCCTATTGACTGTGCATTTTAAATAAACTCTGCTATTCTCTCCCAGTGGAAAGATTTATTTTACTTTAAGGATATATAGAGCTGTGCTTTCAGTACTTTTTCTTTGTTTAACAAGCAGCTCTCTTACTGAAAACCCAGTAGACCACAAAACCAGTCAGGGGCTTTTATCCAGGATGTCTGACCCATCGCCTCACAATAATTAGTTCAGGTTAATTACAGCAAATCTGTAGATTTGCAGCCTGAAATCATCTCATCCCCTAAGCTGAACCCTCCAGAGGTTTCTTTTATGAGCTCTGCATCCTAAGGGTGGACTTAAAGTAATGAATTTGTCTCTAATAAGATTCATAGGTTTGTTCCCTAAGCAATGGTGTCAATTATAGAATCTAACACTGATGGCTTATTTTGCTGAAAATAGAGAAATAGAGAGCTTTAAATGAAGCATGCAGGACTTTTAACATTTTTGTTTAACTCTTTGCTTTGTGAAAAAGTGTAAAAGTACAATTATATGAAATACCATACCACTTTCTGTGAATTTCTGTGTGTGCCAATAGCTAATTTCCTTCTGCTCTATAATGGAAAAGGTTAATGTAATGACTCTGAGATTTCATTTGGAAATGTTCCAGAAGAGTGTCTGAGTATTTGCTGCACTTAATGGCAGGAAGTAATAAGTGAGGTGATGTATTGGTGAAAAATATTTCATGTACTGAGAAGATTAATACTGGAGAGAGGCACAGGGGACACAAGCCTGAGGCTTCCTCCTCACTTCTGACACAATATAATATGTCCGTACTTGATACGTGCCCTTCTGTAGTTAGTTCTTAATCATTAACAAAGCAGACAGTATGTCTCTGGGGACATGATATCAGGAGAAGAGAAGGAATCAGGCATAGGATTGCCCTCTGTCCTACAAATGAGTGGCAGGCACCTACAACTGGGAACACTGGACCAGACGGTGCTGGTACCAGCAAGGTATCTACAAAGCAAGATAATGCCGTAACACCCTTCAAGGGTTCAACTCTGTTCTGGGCATTTCAATGTCTATACTAATTTTTGTGCAGAGCTATTATACTTAGGGCTCCTGGAAGATGAACCATGTCACAGCTTTATCTCAGCATTTTATTTCACATTTAGTTCACAAATTTATCATTAATGAAAAATCTAGCATTACTGCATATGAAAGATTTAGCCCTTTATTTTAAAGATTTCTAATTTACTTTTAATTGGTTCCTGTTGGCAGAGTCAGTTCAAACCACAAAGCTAAGGTTTCAAGCTCATGAACAATAGCTCTAGTAATTTGTTTACTCATTTTAATAATTAAATCATTATTTTGCCTTTAATAACATTGAAAGAAGAGACAAGGTTCCAGGACTCTTGACCCCACCAGAAAGAGCCTGTTGAGGTTGGACCTGGACAAGGATAAACGTGGCACTAGCCATCACTAGAAGGGTGGATGCAGCTCTAAGGCACAGTATCTGTACACCTGCAGAAGTTCCTGACATTTAAAATGTAAATTACCTGATCAAGGTAAACTATTAAAAAAATAAAACCAAATGTCCATTGCTGGCAGATAGCTCAAGAGCTTCTGCTCCCCAGGCAGGGGTTGCACTGGCACTGGCATGTCAACACAAACCACATTTTCAGAAAGACTTTTACACCAACTGTGGTGCCTCTGTACCTTCAGCTGAGGGGAGAGAGCATCATCCATGCTTATTTGGTTCTTGGGTGCCCAGCTGAGTACACCAATCATCACCCCAAAAAGGGAGTTTGGGTCACAGGTACAGACTATTGTGTTGAACTTAAAGATTCAGGTTGGATATATGAGAGAGGTGTCAGACAGGACAGGCTGCCACGTTCACTGCTGATCTAGCTCAGACCAGGAGTGGGGATTGAGGGCTGTGGATCTCCTCACCTATCCTAAGTCATGAGTTCACTGAATTCTCACTTTTTACTGACTGCCAAGCATAATCCTTTGCTGATGTCCAGTCTGAAGGCTGCTTATCTAATGAAGTCTATTTCAACACACATTTAAAGCAATAAATGTAGGAAGATTATTATTTAGAAAAGTTTAAAAAAATGCACCAGAGGTGCAAGATATACAAGAAAACTCCCTTCTCTAGGTTAAACACTGATCAGATGCTTGCAGTGACATCATTTTTAGCTGGAAAACATTGAAGCATGTCCACACGCTGGAGCTGTGGGAAGGGCCCATACTGGAGGCAGGGAAGCATGTGAGGAGGAAGGAGTGGCAGAGATGAAATGTGATGGACTGACTGCAGCCCCTCTTCCCTGTTCCCCTGCACTGCTAGGGGAGGGGAGATAAAGGAGCTGGGGGTGAAATTGAGCTTGGGAAAAAGGGTGGGGAAAAGGCTGGTTTAGGTTTGTTTTTATTTCTCACTATCCTTCTCTGTTATCAGTTGGCAATAAATTAAATTAATTTCCTCAAGTCAAGCCTGTTTTGCTTGTGACAGTAATTGGTGAGTGATCTCCCTGGCCTTATCTTGATCCATGAGTTTTTCATTCTTTTTACTCCCTCTGTCTTGCTGAGGAGGAATAAGGAGAGGTCAGCTTGGTGGGAATCATAGAATGGCCCAGATTGAAAAGGACCTTAAAGATCATCTAGTTCCAAACCCCCTGCCACGGGCAGGGATGCCACATACTAGACCAGGTTGCCCAAGGCCACATCTAGCCTGGCCTTGAATGTTGTAAGGGATGGGTCATCCTCTCCAGGCAACCTGTTCCAGTGCCTCATCACCCTCTGAGTAAAGAACTTCCTTCTAATTTCCAGTCTAAATCTCCTCTCCTTCAGTTTATATTCATTTCCACTTGTCTTGTTGCAATCTGACCAGCTGCAAAGTCTCTCCCCCTCTATCTTGTAATTCCCCTTGAGGTCCTGAAAGGCTGCTATGAGATCTCCCTGAAGTCTTCTCTTCTCCAGGCTGAACAACCCCAACTCTCTCAGCCTGTCCTTTGTATGGGAGGTGCTCTAGTCCTCTGATCATCTTTGGGGCCCTTCTCTGGACCCACTCTGACAGGTCCATATTCTTCTTATGCTGGATGCAGTACTCCAGGTGGGGCCTCACAAGCAATCTGGCAGCCAGCTAAGGTCATCCCATCACAAGTACCAAGACCTATACTTTTAACAGAAAATTACTTGATTTCATATTTTCCCAACAAGGTCCAGAATTGTATTTTTGAAAGAGAAAACTCACACCTAAGACAGCAAATGGATTTATCACTCATCTCAGATGGCAAATGCTTGAAAATCAGCTGCTCTTTTCTCTGTTTTAGGGCAGGGATCTGAACCTATGAATTGTCTGCTGTGCATGGGTATCCACTCTGCTTGAGAGATGAGACAGAAGAGGGTCTACATCAGCCCATCTGCCAGTCAAGCTGCCCTCTTACCCCTCTTGCTTGTTCAGGCACATAAGAACTGTTTAAAGACAAGCAATTGAAGACTGTATCTTCAGCCTGGCTGTTGTGTACTTAAACACAGCTTGGACCTAAGATATTACTGATTGAAGGTGAGGGTAAGAGGATTATACTAGAAAAAGCCCAGTATTCTTCTGATGTTGAATCAAATAAAAATTCTATAATCTCTTGCATCTCTCATAAAGCTAAAAAATTGTTTTTCAGATGGCCCTAGAGACTGGTATTAATTAGAGAAATACTTTGGCCACCTCAGTGAAAAGATTTCCATTACAAAGTTATCAGGCAGGGATTTAGTCAGGGGAGGCACAAACTGTGCTAGGTTCTGTTAACCTTGTTAACTTTGCAACATATTTCTCCATATAAACGACCTCTCCTGACAGAAAGACCACAGAAAAGCTCAGGTGTACAGAATATCCATCTTTTAATCCTGTATTGCAGTCAGAACTCTCCTCACTTGGAACCTGTAACCTGTTAATTGCCTTACCCTCATTTATATGATAAGTGGTTCATTTCCTTTATTGTGATTGAATCCCCTCCCTATATTACAAGAAAACTGGAGCTGCAGAGAGTGCTTGATTGGATTTCATTGCTGTAGGCCGTTTTTTAAACAGGTTACAGGTTGACAAACATAGAAGGGGGATCAATATCCATCCTTTGCCTCATTGACAAGCTAATCTTTTCAGTAAACATTTCATCAGTACCTGCCATTTGTATACATACCTGCCTCATGAGGATGGAGAAAGCTCTGCTTTATAAGGTTTAGGTAACTAATAAATGAAAAGACAAGAATATAAATGGGGCAAATCATCAAGATAGCATTTTTAGGAAAATAGACTTTCATTGCCTGCAGAATATAACCAAGCACATTTCCAACCACTCTTAATTTTAATTAGGTTGCATTACACTCAGACCTGGTGTCAGCTTCTGTTTCTGTAACTCAGCCTGTACCACTGTCTGCAAAAGGTCTGCCCCTCAGCCTGAAATCTCCAACCATGTTACAAATGCTTTTGAAGATCACACTCACCAGAATTAAAGCTATTAAATGATCTCAGTAAATGTAACAGGGGCACTAAACTGCCCCTTTTCAATGCATGAGGCCTGCTCACTTTTTGCCTACTTTTTCACCCCAGAATAGACAAGAAGGACCACCATGCTCAATAAAATGACATCCTCCTCTCTTATCAGAGGTAACAGGGCTATTTTGAGAGGAGTTCAATGAAGCTTAGAACTCATGAGTCATACTCCAAAAGAAAGCAGGAGAATTATGGTGTGTGTTTGGAGACATCTTTTTTTGTTTGCTTTTGTGTCACATGTTAAAATCTCCCTCCCCCACAACGATGTGGGCTAGAAACTGGCATTGTCTCTGACACAAATGAGGGCTAAGATGGTCACTATATTTAGGCTTCTCTTACACTCCTGCCTATTAGAATTGCATGGCTGAATAACAACTGATGCAAAAATTGGCAATGCTAAATTTTGGTCTAACTTGAGACAGTGCATGAAGACATTCCCTGCAGGCCCCATGAACTGGAAAGCTGAAGGAAAATGGACAGAAAACATGAAACTTTGGGTTGACAAGAAAAGAAAATAATTCTGCTGTTACTAGTACTTTAGTAATAAATTTAGCACTATCTTCCTATCTCAAATATCAAAAAAGTAGATACCAGGGATGCAAACCAGCTGTAAAGCATGGCAGGTAATCAATGTCTGTTACAAGCCCTTCCTCTGCTTTTGGGATCCAAAGCTACTACTGACTGTACTAGAGGACTGCACTGTTTCCACTACTTTGCTGTCTTGCCCTCCTGAAACACAGCCAGCCAAAGGATGTACACATAAAAACAGCTCCTTTCTATGTAGACAAGTCTCCCTTCATCTCTCCAGCCTCTGCCTTTTCACTAAGGCTAAGAGCAGTGGGCATGCAGCTACAAACTGGGCATTGGTGCACATGCTACTTCATCTAAGCTGCTTTTGATCACAGTTATAGGATTTAACATTCCTCTAGCTTTAGGTAACTTTAAGGCTTCTAGACCATCTCCATACAGGACTGCCACTGTATGCTAGGATGGAAAATACTGGTCCTGTGCAGTCAAATCAACACACCTAGGATACTGCACCAATGCTGCTTAAGGTGTATGTTCATTTCTCTGGACTTTTTTAATGTGCCATCTTACCAAGTCCTGCAAACCAGAAAAGTCCTCTGCAATAGTTTTGGAGGCAAACTATTTCTTCAATTCCCTACTAACTTTCCTGTTTCTTCACCACACAGTAACATTTACCAGTTAAATAAACTTCAGAGACAGTAGAAAACATTAGAGATGAAGACTACCCCAGATGTAACTTTGCTGTTACCACTCAAGTAACATTAGAAATATTTCAGTCCTGCATCTTGCTAGTGAAAATTGAGGTGATATCACTATTCAGCTGGGGAATAAAACTAGAGAAAAAGTGAGGCAGTGTAAAGGTCAGGACAACACATACACATTTCCTTTTCTTCCCAAAGGAGTCTTTCAATAAGTCTTTTAAAATACATATGAACTAACTGCAATACACTTCAGATGTCTGCTCTATCATCTATATAACATTAGAAAGACCAAGTGGAAAGGAATAGCTCAGTTAATGTTCAGCAGGTTGGGAAAGGATTTAATGTAACTTATTTCCAGCATATTGGATGTCCTTTTTTTTCTAATATCAAGCTGATCCATGCAGGTCTGAAAACTTTTCTTTTCTAGCCTTTTTAATTGGCAAAAGCAGTGTTAGGATACTTCTTTTACTTGATGAGCAGACTAGAATAGAAATGTAATAGAGAAAAATATTCCCATAACCACAGGTTAATTGCTAGTAGATGTTGCTCAAGCAGTCTTAGGTATGTTGATTAATGGCCTCATGAGCAGCTGAAAAATAGCTAGGCTGCTGGAAAGATCAGCAGCAATTTTAACTCTTCAGCTACTGTGGTGGGCATAGAGAAACAATTACTATCACATATTTTACACTGACTACAGTGTTATACTGCAATGCAAGTTATAGTGAGGCAGGAAGTCACTGACTTCTTATGCTTAATTTTATAGGAGTGTACAAGACAGAGGCAAGACATTTTTTTTCTTCTTTTTCTAAAGCTTTTAGACACATTCTTGATAAATGCATGGGAGATTTTACACATAAACAGAAATACTCAGTACTGTTCATTAATCCTATTATTTGAAAGAGGAGAGGGACAGAGATGCTGTGTGAAAGGTAGTGTGCCAATGAGCAAACTCAGCTTTAGCTTGTAGAGGCACAAAAATCTTGCAGTCCAGGTGCTGAAGAATGGACAAGCTTTCAAGCTGCCTGTGATCTTTCAAAGCTCTGAATACCATAGCCCCCCTCAGAGCATCCAGGAGACCACAGTGCTTGTGGGAATTCATGACAATACCTCTTCTTACCCAGAGCAAACCCTGTGACAGTGCAACAATGCCTACTGCAGTTTCTGGGAGGGGATTTCCTGGCAGTCAGAAGAGTGCATTAGAAAGCTCTTACCACTCTAAGCTATCTATACCACATAAAACCAGGCCAAAGATCTATTGTGAGCTTCCAGATAGCTGCCCAGCTGCATAAACATAGTCATGAATTGCCTTTTTCTAACCTAGTCTTCAGAAAATAAGAAAAGCAATACTTTCAGCCTGACTCTTCCTAGTGAGGCTTCTGCAGGCTAGAATATTGTCCTGCATACACCTGAAGTACCCCACCTAGGAAAGTGGGAGAAAAACGAGTTGAACTAAGAAAAATACTCATAGGAACACACCTGCATACACAGAAGTGAACACTGCTTTGTTCAGATATAAAGCACTCTCCAGAAATGACAATCATGTTCCTTGAAACAATGTACTTTTCAGCTGTGTTTTAGGCAGGGAATATTGGTACACAGGTCTGCCAAAATCAACTCTGTGTTGCTGAACACTTTCTGGCCCTAAATTAGAGTCCTCAGTTCAGCTGAGGTACAGCTGGGATATGTCCTCAGTCTGCTCCACTGCATGACCCAGATGTGCACAGAATGATCCTTTGTAGCCTTACTGATGTTCTTTTCAACCTTTCCATACTTTTTGGGCCACCTGTCACCTTCAACCCTAGAAATTTCTCAATGATTTCTGTCCACCAGATCATGCCTTCAATGAAGAGTAGTGTAAGGGGGATACACACTGGTGAACAGTCATCACTGCCTCCTAGACCATCACTTGGTAGGCCCTAGTCTAGGACATAAGCACCATATAAAGCCTTTATGAAGCATCCATAGTGCTCACAGCCCTCTCCTCCTTCTCTTTCTGTGCTAGCCCAGATGATATTTTGCCACCTGCCTTCAGAGACTCCATGACCCTTATTACCATTCAAATCCCAGGAGGGGAAAATAAGCTAATCCAGAACTGCAAGAGAAAAAAAGATGGTTAGAAGCTGAAGGCTATATCTGGCTGATAATGAGACAAGTTCAGTTGTAGCAGGTTCCTGGAAAGCTCATCAAGAACAATCCCTCACGTGGTTTCAGAAAATATGCAACAGGAAATTACAGCCTGAAGGCACTGTGTTCACTTGTAATTCCCAACCAAGACAGGGAGAGAAAGGACAAACCAAAATAATTGAATAAGACTCTTTGAGCTTTATATGCAGGCTCTGCACTTGCCAAGGGAAGTGGGCAAGCAGCCAAAACGGACACAATATATCACTAATTATCAAATATAGAAAGAAACAGCCTGCTTGTTGGAGAAACAAGTCACAAAAAGCTTTATCTTTCCAGCACACGTGCTGTAACAAAGGCAGGGTTCAGTAAATAGGCATTTTCCACAATGTAACTTAATCTGGAGTGAGGCATTTGGTAATGTACCCGTGATGGAAGGACAGGGGAAATTCCTGCATACTTCTTACACCCACACAGCTTTTGTATCAGTGCTTCTAAGAGACTCAGCCTGTGCACAGCATGGACACAAAGAATGCAAGGCACTGTAACCTATTTGTTTTGTGGAAAGAACATAGGGGCTAGACAGCTGTAGGCAGTGATTTGCCAGAGTCATAAGGCACATGAACACCTTCTTGGCAATGCCTCACAATAGGGAACTCACTATTGCAAGGGATTTCTCTGCTTTGCAGAAAGGCTAAGTAAATACTAAGGAATGGAGAAAACTGGAGGCAGAAAGAAAGGGGAAGCCCTACACATTCCCTGTGTGGCCTGGCAGGACATTGCTTCCTCCCAGATGGCAGCAAGCACTACAGACCCAGAGCACACACAGCCCAATTGCTCTGAAGCAGTCTTCCAGCCTTGTTTTTCCCTGGAGCTGTGGCCACAGATCTCCTTCTCTGTCTTCTTCCACTCTCAAAGGATTTATAGACACCTGTGTCTATATATATAAAGTGTCAGTACACTTGCAGGTATCTAACTCCTTCCCTCTGTTCCTAAGGCTGGTGAGGATATTTAACTAGACCACAACACATACAACATTGAGAACTATGTCAGCAAGGACACTTTAAAAAATGCAAGCGTTTCACCTCATCAATTTCCTTGATATTACTTTGTTTCCTGGAGTTCATATTTAAGAGGAACTGTGGGTGCAAGTGTGGATATAGCAGCAGCCCTAAAGCTTCAGTGTTTGGGGCAGCTGTAGGGGTAGACTCTGGGCTCACCAGAACAGGACAGGACAGAACATAAGTCCTCTCACCATTTCTGTTACTTCACCTCACTCTGTATTTGTATGGATTCAGCTAAACCCCTTTCAAATTATATTTTCAGTCAAATTCACGCAGAATAAAACCCAAATCAACAACCTGTCTTTATTTCACTGGATGCTGTGCTCTGTGGATGAAAAGTTGGACATGAGCTGCCAATGTGTGCTCACAGCCCAGAAGGTCAATTGCATCCTGGACTGCATCAAAAGAAGGGTGGCCAGCAAGGCCAAGGAGGTGATTCTGCCTCTCTACTCCACCCTGGTGAGACCTCCCTTGAAGTATGGCGTCCAGATCTGGAGTCCTCAGCATAGGAAAGATATGGACCTGCTGAAGTGGGTCTAGGGGAGGGCCACAAAAATGATCAAAAGGCTGGAAAACCTATGCTCTGAAGACAGGCTGAGAGAGTTTTGGGTGTTCAGCCTGGAAAAGGCTCCAGGAAGACCTGACTGCAGCCTTTAAGCATCTTAAAGGGGCTTGTAAGAAAGATGGGGACAGTCTCCTTAGCAATAGGACAAGGGGTAATGGCTTTAAACTAAAAGAAGGTCGATTTAGACCAGATACAAGGAAGAAACTTTTTACTATGGGGGTGATAAAACACTGGCACAGGTAGCCCAGAGAGGTGGTAGAAGACCCATCCCTGGAAAAATTCCAGGTCAGGTCAGACAGGGCTCTGAGCAACCTGATCTAGTTAAAGATGTTCCTGCTCATTGCAACTTTTTGCTCATTATCCCCTCTAATCCAAACCATTCTATACGATTCTTTTGACTCTCTGATTCTGTGATTCTATTATTTGTTCCACTGGATTCTGTGGTTATTTTTAATACATTCAATAATCGACCCGCGGAATTAAAGAACATTAAAAATCAGGTCTTGAGCCGTACCCAAATTTGCCTACCTGTCAGGTACGGCGGAAGCTGCGGGCTTCCCCCCCGGAGGCCGTGGGGACGAGGACGGGGCGGGACCTGCTCCTCTGCCTGTGGCGAGAGGGAACCGCGGAGCGACGCTGCCACCTGCCGCACGTCTGCCCCACTGCTGCCGCCGCCGCTTCCGCCAGGCCCGGGGATAGCGGGCACACGGCTGCCCGGGAAACAGGAATGTTTAATTAAACATTGGCAATCATTGTTGCGAGCCTGCACTACCCTGCCCCTGGGCTTTACAAGCCACGCTGAGCCTTGCAGCAGGCATAGGCTCAGAGATTGGATTTTCCAAGTGCTTCAGCTCTCCCTGTAGCTACCCTGCTTGCTAGAGAGCAGAGGTGAGCTAGAAAGGGGAGACTGCAGCCCTACAAACATAGCTGAGGTCAAAGGAGCCTTGCTGATTGTCTCCAAAAAGCACAACCAGCTCAACTTTCCTGCTGATATGTCAGCAAGCACACCAGAGCTGATGACTAGGGGAGAAGCTCTTCTGAAAGTTCTCAGCTTTTTGTAGTATGAACCTTGACTCTGGACTTTGGTGACCTCTCAACATAGCTTCACCCAGGCAGGCCACCCCCATGCATTACAGATTAACAGGCTTTGCATCCTGGACCTGTTTTATTGTACTCCTGACTCTCTACAGGCCTGTCTGTAGTTTTCCCTAGGTTGCTCAGATCCTGGTCTGCATGCTGCCCAGGGAATCTTCGCCTGCTTTTTCTGTTATTTCTTTCCAGTTCACCTGGCATTGCCAAAAGGCAACTGCATTTTGTTGCATTGATGACAAGATTCTTGCAATCTTATCATGCTCAGTGTCCTCCTAGACAAGCTAGGACAGACAGCACAGGACAGACAGACTATTTAGTCTGAGCAAAAGGAAAGAATATAAAACTTCCTGTTAGTGGATATGGGAGGTAGGGTCCTTACAGCACTGCTCAAGAAAGTAAACCAGCTCAAAAGAAGAGCCTTGCAAGGCACATTTACAGTGGCTGCTAGATTGTGCAAGGGTAAACTCAGCTAGAAGGCTCTACTTCTCCACGAAGGAACAGAAGAACAGTATATGAGGAGGAGGACAGGAGAGACAGGGTCACTCAATCCCCTGACTGCTCTCTGGGCCATGTGGGAGCACAAAGATGGCATTGATCCTGGGAGGGCAGCAGGTGGACCCATCATCAGAACACTCCTCCAGAGATGAGAGAGGCTGAACCCATGCACTGCTGGAGGCTCTCAGGCCCTCCTTGGCTTTCAATACTTAAAACCTTTAACAGAGGGCTTCTTTAACAGCTTGAAGAATTAGATAATCTTGTGGATTGTGACTTGCCTCAGGCTGACCATATAGGAAAGCCTAGGCCTAGTGCAACCCCCAGTTTTCCCTTACTGCCACAAGAAGTGACATTCCACAGCACAAATTAACCCATCATGTCCCCTAGAAAGGAAGAGGGAGAGCTGAAAGGCATTAAAATTCAGTCTTATCACCTCCTTATGGCATGATTTAGGAAAGGCAGGACAAGGATGCAACAGCTCACTGTGGAGCTGAATGCGCCAACAGTTGTTTTGGTCTTTAGGTTGTGTAAAGGAGACAGAAATAATGGTGGCAATTTCAAATTTCACTTTCCTACCATATAATAACCAAAGCAGCTTACCTCTGACTTTTTCCTGTACTCTTCCTAGAAATGCAGTTTTCTGAGATTTTTAGTGCCAGGTTCAAGGGAGGGAGGTGGCTTTGGCTCACTGGCTTTCTTTGCACCATCTCAAGCCCCTTATCCCACTTTCTTTGGAGTTAAACAGCCTCCAGTTGCCATCTTACACAGAGTCCTTCCCTCACAAAAGCCTCTGGGGAGAGATGTAGCACTGGCATGTACTGCAACCACAAGACCAGTAGCACTGATGTTTGTAATCAGACAGCTAGTAAGTCAGGTTGCAGTGTATACTTCCCAAAAATCATATGGCTTTTGAGTGAGGCACATCAGCAATGTTACTGTTCCCTTGCATTTGGACTCTTATGTATACCATGGTTTACTGTGTAGCCAGAGTTCACTTGCAGGAGGCATCCACATCATAATCTTGGATCATAAAGAATTAAATTGACAGGGTTTTTTTAATTGTTACAATCATACTTACTTGCATGAACTCTCCAAAGAATACATGAAACATGTTGAATCAGAGTGGCTGTGTGCTTCTTCCATGTATAATTGCCTCTGATGCCCCCTCAAAATGCTCTGTCTGAAAAGCTCTGGAAGTTCACTTGCCACTATGATTTTAAGTAAAGATTACAAGAAGTTGTTGGTTTTTTTTTTTGCTTTGACCTCTCTTTACTTACCTTCCCAGTTCTCTCTGACATCAAAATACAACTTAGGTGGCAGCACAGAAAAATTCTGACTTGATTTATTCAGCTAGGATATATGTAGCTAGCCTGGATAGTTTTGCACTAACCATTTAATGAATTATAGAGCTAATAATAGCAATGTCATTAGAAAAAAACAGAATATTTTAATAGTGTTAATTTATTTAACAACAGCTTTTACCTTTACATCAGTTGCAGCAAGCTTATTGTTTTTAGAAAGTCCTATTTTCATTCTCAGGGATAATAATGTGCTGCATATAAAACTTCAGCCTATTTGGAGCTGCAACACTGTCAGCTGAGGGCTGAAGAGAAGAAGCATCCAAGACTGCAGTTACTGAAATACACATGCCTGAGTGGGAGTCGAGTGCATCTTCTTTACTGAGAACACATCAACCAAGAGAGGGAGCAGCAGAAGTGAGATGAGATACAAAGCTGGAATTCAACAGAGAAAGAGGCAGACCTCTTCAGCTTCAAGTGTTGGCTCAATCTTTGTATAAAAGGATGATGTATGACCTGCTGTATGACTTGATCAGTTCTTAGAAGGTCTCTTCTGTCTTTCCTGGATTAGAATACTTGCTGCTTTTATTTGCTTTATGTTGCAAAAGTAATAACATCATATGTTGATGTCCTAGAAATAAAATTTGAAGGGTATTCAACAAAGACTCAGGTAACAGCAAAGCCTTGGGTAATTCATATTCAAAAATATTTAATTTTCAGATGTTCATTATATGTGTTAAATTCTTGGTTACAGCAAAAAGATTAACATAGAGCATCACAGTGAACACAGAATCAAGCTGTAACAGTGCAGTTTATACAACTGTGTAAACACAAAGAAGTATTTCTGTAATGACACTCTTCATGAACAAAATTCTGACATAGAGAATCTGAGCAGAAGTCAAAAGAAACGTTTATAAAGACAAGAAAATCCCAGATTGAAGCACAGTACATGAACCTGGCCAAAATGGTGCCAGAAAAAAGTCCCCTCAGAATTTCTGCTTGCTTGCTTTCAAGGAAATTCCATCTGAACTTTTTCAAGGCATCAATCCAGCATGTAAATTATTTTTACTATTATTGAATGATATGAACAAAGTAAATGTCTCTTAATTATGACCATGTAAATACCTCCTACTATGACATTATGAACAGAGACAAGAGATGATTTGGGAATGTTATTGTCTGTACAGCATAACACCTGCAGAAGATATTCCTTAGGAAATAAAAATAAGTTATTGAGAGATAAAATCCAACATGCTCCATCAAAGAAACTTTTTTTGTGTATAAATACTAGAAGAAAAAGGAGTAGCTTACTCCCCTGTAACAGAAGTAAATGATTTAATTGTAAGACAATGTACAACGCTGTAAACTGTAACATGGGGTTTGTCTCGAAATACACTCATCTCAAATAGATTTTAAATATTAGCACCTAAAATGGAAGGCTGGGATTGAAACAATTTTAGTAGCTTTCATGCATTAGTTATGGCTTGTTTGATCTATAAATTTTTCCCTGCAATGTTCTAGTGTTCCATGAGATCCTTTCTATAAAAAAACATAGGTTTGAATGCCATTATATTTTACACATGTACCTTTCATAAGGGAACTTTGCATATATCCCATCTGCAGAGAGAAGGCCCCACAGTAGCAGGAGGTATAGACAGAGCAAAGAAGTTACAGTAAATAAAAAATACTGGAAAACCAGGAGTATGTGATACAATCACAAGCTGGTATCTTCAGTTTACAGAAAGCTATAAATTTGCTTGTTTAAAAAAAAGACATCCAACATGCTTACTCACATCCTGTCAGAGTTCATTCAAACTATAATAAAACCCACCTGCTAAATTTTACCCTTCAGAAATGCTGTATATACTTCATCTTCAGATAAACTGAGGCCCCCTCAGAAATAACAGGAACCTAATGCACAGATTGATTCAAGCAACATGTAATTGCTTCCACTGTAATGAGAAGTGAACAGCAGTATCAAACAGGACTTCTCACTGAATTGTCATTTCAAACATTGTCAAGTCCAAATCCAGATTCACTTGTCATTAAGAAACAAGACTACCTTTAAAAAGAAAAATGTTATTTTCTTGGAGGAAGGACATTTTCTTCATAATAGCCTGGATTTACTACATTTCCAGCTGGGTCATATCTAGCCACCACAAATGTTGAGCCATCACTAGCAGATGCTTTTCCAACTCCCATCTTTTTTGTGCTCTTCCAAACCATTGCTGTGAAGTGACCTGATGAAAAGAGAAACATATGCATTCATTTTATTTAGGTACATTCATACACATTCACATATACATATACATTCATCTAGGTACTAAATCTAAAACATTCCCTTTGACACGAGAGGGGCAGGGAAAGAATGAACAACACAAAACTCTTTCTTTCTCTAACAGGAGACAAAGCTAAGGTCATAAAAAGGTGCCTACATCTAGCATTTTGACTTGATCTGATCTAGTTCCACACTACTATTCCCATTTCCACGTCTTATATCCAAAAACCAATACCTTGTAGGAGAATCATGAAAGAAGTAATATGATGAATGACTATTGAGTTCTGACAGTGACTATTATTCATTTTCTTTAACCATCTCATACTGCCCCATATGTCTGCATCTGCAACTGTTCAAAATAATAATGGCTTTGTGGCTTCTTCTTCCTAGTTGTAATAGCCTTCCCTGCATTGTGCTGCTCTGTTAGTTGTCCTCTCTATGCCCAGACAAACCCCACGGGAGAAAAACATGATTTTCTTCATCTGAAGCAATCTTAGGTGTATCTCTTGCCTAAGTATTACTCAAGGAACAATGTTCTTATGTTCATTCAATAATGGATTGTCAATATGAAGTCAATGGCCTGTTCCTGGTCTCTGAAATATATCTGCAGTGATCTCTGTAATTGGAGTGATATAATTTGGTAGAAGTCACATGTCAATGGAAACAACAGCATGGTACATTTAGGAAGGCATCTGTACAAATCCAATTGAGTATTTTCTACAAATTAATTTGCCTTAAAAATAAGTTGCCTTCTAAAAACTTTGGAGTTGGAGAAAAAATACGGTATTAAAAAAAAAATCTATGAGTTTTGGTTTTTTTACTCATTTCTTAGTTTCCTTTTGCCCTTCTGTCAGTTTCTAACATAAAACTATGGGGAAATTCTAAATTTTTCCCCTCTATTTTTTTTTCTAAGAAAATAAGGTAGGTTTTATGAAAGGATCAAAAAAGTTGGCTAGCCAGTTTCTTAAAATAAAAGCTTCACTTTTGAAGAGGCAGTACCCCAGTCTGAACTTACCTGTCCCAGAAGAAAACCCTGGGTTTTGAAAGCTGTAATTTTTTATTTCACTGTACCATCTGTCAGCCACATCCTTTCCTGAAAGATAAAAGAAATCTGCTGTGGAATCATGACATAAACAGAAGTGTAGCTCACTTACAGCCTGGGCAGAAAGATCTTCTGTTAATAGCTATCAAGAACTTCTAGAAACATGGAGAAACAGTCTTTTTATTGAAAAGAGCTTTTGAAATGTAGGTAAGATCATAACACATGTGCACTACCAAATCTTTATTGGTTTGCAATAGCTGTTGCTACTTAGTTGTCAAAGAATCACAGAATCATTTAGGTTGAAAGAGACCTTTAGAATCATAGAGACCAACCTTTAACCCAACACTGCCAAATCCACCACTAAACCATGTCCCTAAGCACCACATCCACACATGTTTTAAATACCTCCATGGATGGTGACCCCCACCGTTTCTCTGCACAGCCTGTTCCAATGCTTGACAACCCTTCTGGAAAACTTTTTTTTCCTAATTAGTCAACCTAAACCTCCCCTGGCACAACTTGAGGCTATTTCCTCTTGTCTCATCACTTGCTGCTTGGGAGAGGAGACCAACCCCTACCTTGCTACAACCTCCTTTCAGGTAGTTGTAAAGACGAGAAGGTCTCCCCTCAGCCCCCTTTTCTCCAGGCTAAACAATCCCAGTTCCCTAAGACTCTCCTCATAAGACTTGTGCTCTAGACCCTTCACTAGCTTCACTGCCCTTCTCTGGACATGCTCTTTCACCTCAATGCCTTCCTTGTAGTGAGGCACCCAAAACTAAACACAGTATTTGAGGCATGGCCTCACCAGTGCTGAGTGCAGGGTGACAATCACTTACCTCATCCTCTTTGCCAGACTATTTCTGATACAGGCCAGGATGCTCTTGGGCTTCTTGGCCACCTGGGCACATTACTGTCTCATATTCAGCCAGCTGTTGGCCAACACTCCCAGTTCCTTTTCTTTAGGGCAGCTTTCCAGCCATTCTTCCTAATTTACTAAGTTACTAATTTGTCCAAGGCTTTTTGTTAAACATCTCATGCCATCAATGCCACCAATGAGGAGTTCTGCTTGATGCAGACAGTACATCAGCTTCTCCACCGGAGTACCAGGGACCATGTGGCCAACACAGCTTGGCTTAGAGCTGTAAAACCAGGTAGAGTTCCTCCTATTCAAGGAAGATCTCTGCAGCAAGGTGCTTGCCTGGTAGGACAGGTCTGATGAAGAGTGCTATACTATCAGCAACAGATCAGGAAACAGGACCATCCACCAATTCTCTTTCACTGTTAAAATTTTACAAGGTTGCAATTAGAAAAACTTTCAGGTGATAGATCTGAGTGTAGTACAGCATTTGGCTCAAGATGGGGCAGAAAACCCTTCAGTCCTCAAAGAAATGTCATCAAAGAAAACATCTGGCAAATTAACACATTGAGTTTACATTTTTTTCTGCCTGGAACTTTCTGTAGCTTTCAGCCTGGAAGGTAGTGAAGACATCTCTCTCATCCTGGATGAGCGCTTCTGTTATTAGGGTTCTATATAGAGCTTTTATCAGATCCTCTCTCTTGGAATGTGCTGGAAAAGATTTAAGGGAGCCTTGCCAGATTTTCTGAGCAAAAAGGCACAGGGACCTTTTCTACAGGAAGGTTTCCCACCAGTAGATGCAGGTGTATGAAGATATACCCTTACAGCTCCAAGCAAACCAAAGAAAAATGACACTTCCAACATCCTCTGGTCTTCCACATTCTCACCAGCATTTAATACTTCCAATTTTTGAGCCCATTCATTTTGAGCAGTTCTTACTTGGCACCTGAGCCATTGTGAATGCCTGCTTTGAGGCATTCTAACTTTGGGTGCTACAATCAGACACTTCAAATATACATGCCTAGCACCTGCTGCTGTGTGGATGTCCTTGTATACAGCACTCTCTCATCTTGTCAAAGGGTTTCACTGACCATAGATCTGTAAGGAGTATGACTATAGCCAGTGATGTAGCATGATGTGTCTGTGGGTCCCTAAGGTTGATGTTTGCCAAAGAAATGATTTTTCCCTGTGTTTTGTTGAACAGTTAATGAACCTGACAGAAAGGAGCAGGTTCTCATAACCTGCAGTGGGTCTCATGGGATAGGCAGCACAGAGGGCAGGAGCTCAGACCAGAACTTGCAGATGCTCTCAAAAGTCAAATGTTACTTCTTTTCCATTACTGGTTGTTAGGAAAATCTTGTGTCAAACACTGTGGGGGAAAAGGGGGCAGGTTTTTCCCTGAGCTACATCAATAATGAAATTTCTGCTTAGCATTCCAGGATGTATAACGCAAGGCTGGTTGATTTCATAGCAAGCTGCCAAGGCTCTTAGGCCTACTGTCATGAAGAACTCTGGTCCCTGGTGAACTGTTGGCTGCAGAACAGCAATGACTCATGCCTTGCTATTTTACAGCCAAAAGCCTTAAACTTGCACTATTCTAGAAAGTCAGATACTGTGTTAGCTTCTTTGAACTTCAGTTTCTTATAAGTGCAATCTGCTACAAGGATGGAGTTAGTCTGGTAAGCTGCCACTGAAAAGAAAACATTGAATGAAATGCTCTCTTGAAGGGTTTATGAACTGAAAGTACTATGAACTTACCTGTGCCACACCATTTGTTAGGATAGTGCTCTCTTAGTACAGTTGATTCACATTGTCTACACAAAAAGGTAGCCAAACCTCTCTTGCTTCCCAAAGTAAATGTTTCAGGAATAACAACAGGTTCCTTCCTTCCCTACTCTCCATGCTTCAAACAACAAACTCTCTAGACCTGTTTTATGGCTGAAGTTTATAACACAAATATCTGTTCATTTGTTACTCACACTATCTAAAATGAAGACTGAAAAAATGTGCCAAGAGCAATCTTTATGCAGTAGAAGAGGAAAAGAAAAGGCACATAGTAAAAAATCCCAAACAAGTCCCACGCTAGACTTCAAAGCTACAAAGGATTTAGATGTGTTTGTGGTAAGCTAGGTGGAACAGAAGTACAGAATGTGATTGCAGAATTTTCCTCTGAAAAACTTTTCTTCTCATTCTTTGACCCTTGGGGAGCAGTAAACAATACAGTGGTAGGACACAGGCTAAAACAGAGTTGAAAGTGACAACTGATACACAGAGAACTTAGAAAAAATTCTGTTTGGAGGCCAGTGACCCTAGGCTTTCAGAGAGCAAGAACAGCAGATGGGTCAGCAGAGCACTGAGCCTACCTGCTTTAGCAGCAACATGCATCCTCAGACTTGGTGGTTCAGAGAACTGACTACAATATTTCCATTTCAAATTATTACAGAATAGGCAATGCAATTGTACTTACTGCCTGTTTCTCTTGTATTTCAATGTTTCAATGAAAACAGCTCCCACTCCTCCCAAAGCTCCCCCATAACAGGGGTTGGTCACTGTTCAAAACACATTTCAATCAGAAGGAAAGAACACAGAAATCTCACTCCCACCCCTCATTCCTGATTACAGCAGAAATGACAGAAGTATGCTTCTACAGTCAGTGCTGCAGCTTCTCTTCTGCTGCTCCACTTGCAGAGCCCATTGGTATACTGCTGTTTCTTTTTAAAATATTGTTCCTGTTCACATTGCTGTAAACCACATTCATAGTTTCCACATATTCTATGGAAATACAGTTTGACTCCACCCTTTTCCTAGCAATAACTAACTGATGACCTGCTCAGTTAGACTTACTGGATGATCATTGTAGAACAGTCTGAATATCACTCTAATGAGCTTCCTCAGTACCACAGCTTTCTCAACACATCTACATCACATAAACACTTGGTGCAACAACTCTTGAATTAGTGTCCAAGTTTAGTTCTGCCCAAGACTAGGTCCAGAATCAGCATAGGTACCCAAGCTATGAGCCAGTAACTTGGCCACACTGACTATGCCTCAAGCTGCCTTATGTGATCACAGGATTGACCAAATGAGGTCAGTCCATACATAAGATTAACAGTCCTGGTGTAAACTCCCTCTGTTGATACCACTCTCTGAAGGATAGAGAGGTAATGAGGGGCCACTGTGTGTAAACAGTGGCCCCTTACATTAATCTTGTCAGTTCTCTTTCTTGCCTGGCCATGCTCTGCATCTCATCAGTTGTCCTACTGTCTCATTAAATTTCATTTCTAACCATTCTCCTGGGTGAGGAGCTCTGTTCTGTGTCGATGTGGGGGAGAGTGCAAGTGCCAACAACTGACATCTGACCAGGGGTTGCAGGGACCTATGTGTCTGTGATGCCAGACCCTGAAGCACCAACATGTGTGCAAGTGTGTGAGCACAAGCTGGATTAGCTGATGAGCAGGTGAACTGTCTAGGAGGAGTCACAAGAGAGGTGTATGGCCAGCACAGGGCTCGTGGCCTGGGAGTTGCATGTATGTGTATGCAAAATAGTGGCAATTGGAGTGGGAGATACAGCCTCAAGGGTTGGTACCTCCAGGTGCAAGCAGCTGTGGAGACTAGGATCCAGGGGCAGCCCTTGGGCAGACTAAGTGTCTGAGCTTTGCTGCTGCAGGGATCCACACTGGGATTTTATTTCCATTACTTATATATTATATACATATATCTTACTTGTATGTATTACAAAATATATAACATAAATGAATGCAATAAAATAGAAATTATCTCTATTTTTAAAAATCCATTATTGGGAAATATATATCTTTACATGTATATATAGTATTATTTTATTTATATGTATTCCAGTAACATACTTCACTGTGATCAGCCATTAAGAGCAACAGGATAAGGCTACCAGTGCTGTTCATTTTAATGTTGATTGCATCTGTTTCTGCTAATCTGTGTGGCCACCTGGAACACAAAGCTGTGGCAGCCCTGCTACTATATTAAGCTCCCCCTAGAATTTAGTTTCTCTGGGCCCAGAATTACTGTTTCTTCTCACATCAGCAGAATCCTTACACCTTCAAGTAATCCCTCTGAGCAAGTTGCTAAAAACATTCTAATAAAATCACATAGGATGTACTTCTGTGCAAGGATGGGCAGCATATGGTGATCTATTTAAAAAACTAGGTACCCCAAACATTTCCTCAAATGTTTTTCTAGATTTTCTTATCACAACCTTCCTTCCACCAGTATGAGGGGAAAGAAGGTAGATTTAAACTTGCCCCAGAAACTAATTATCTACTTAGAGTGAACTCTTAACTAATGGTTTCAGCAAGTAATTCTCTACTTTTAGCATTTGTTATGCAGGTTTCCATTTTGTTTTATTTAACAGTACTGTATAAGCCTGGTGTGAGCAAGAAATAAATCAAAGCAGGCTCTCAGAGCATACTCCTCCAGGGCTGGGGAAAAGAGTATCTGTGCTACACTGCCCACTAATCCCAATTTGTAGACAGACCCAGGTACTTCCCATAACAGATTTAGGTGATAACATACAGTGAGTTTCTCTCACAAACTCTCTGGAGTTCATAAGCTGTTGTGTTTTCACATGCAACATGGCATGTTCTTCATGGCCACAGCAGCTGTCCCAACCAGAATTTAAGTCATCCAGTGCTTGCCTTCAGCCTCCTAACACACTGGAGATGAGATGAGGCATCTTGAGAAGCCTGACAAAGTACAGCTGCCAAGGCAGGCTGCAGTCTCATGCATTACTGGCAGATGACAGCTCACTTATTTGAACACAGACAAAGAGAAGTCTGCCATGGAGCAGCTCCTGCAGGACTGAAGGGAGGAAACAGCTGTCAACTATTTCTTGGATTACAGGGATAAACATATTTCCAGTGATAGCTTCAGGCTATGTAACTCTAAAATCCCGAATACAATTCAAGGTATTCTTGTACCAGGAAAAGAGTCAAACTTCAGAAGGCTTTTATAGTTGAAAGCTTAATTCTTCTCTGAAACAAGAAATGCATCTTCTGGCATTATTACAGAACTCAGTAAGAGCCAAAATAAACAATAGTATCACTTTTTTAGCAAGAATACAGAATATGTTGGAGGTTTATTGGGTTTTGCTTTATCTGGGAAAGAAACCAGAATACATTGCCTGCCTTTGTTAAGCCCTTGAATAGATGCCTTAATACAAATTTCAGCCTCATTGAGCAGGGTACAAATTAACTATCCAAAGGGAACTAACTATATGAGAAAAAGAGGCAGAATGAACCAGCTCCACAGAGATGAAGACTAAGCTCAGATGAGAGAATAACATTCTTCAAAGAACTGGCTCTCTCATTCTGGTACTCTGAATGATCCTGTTACAAGGGAAATGTAGAAGTGTTTTACACAACAAAAGAGGATGCAACTTAATTTTCTCAGCAAGACATTCAATCCTGTGGATAAAAAAAAAGTAGAAACAAAATTGCTCAAAACAAGCTATGTATGGAAACAGTGCACTGAAGACAACAAATAGGATCCAGAAAAAGACAGGCATTATATAATTTATGGAAGAACTAATGTGCTTTGTTTCCAGCTCCCTAAATGGGAATTCTGTGACTTCAACCTCAGGGGAAGGAGCACTGGCCATTAACACAAACAAGACGGAAGAAGTAAGCTCAGTCAGTGAGTCATAGCCTCTATGATAACTTTGCCATACATCTGTGTTTTCCCATGCTGCTCTGAGCCCTTGCCATGGACAGAATCCCAAATATGAGTAGATCAAACTGCATTTTTCCACACTGGGTTTCTTTTTCAGCATGAAAAGTACCCACAGGAGACTAAAGTTGGCACTAGCAGAGGAACCAAGCAGTGTCTTTGGGTCTAAAACTTGCTCAAATTTCCAGGTCCTTCAAACAGGGCCTCCAGCCTGCAGAAATGAGCTTCTGTCTCCCCAAGGCTCTGCTGGAAACTCCAGCAGTAGATAGGAAGAAAGAAAGCAAGTGGTCACTTTTAATACATCCCACCTGCTGTCTCAGCAGGCTAAGACGTGAGCCCTGACCACTGGAGGAAGCAGGTGGGAAGACCCTGCTGAACATTGCTCTGATTGAGGGTTCACTGCAGGCTGTTAACCTAGCTAAAATTCAGCTCCTTGGGCATCCAAACCAAAGTTTGCCAGTTCCATGTTACATTTATGATCAGAAAAAGAGCTTTTCTGTCTTCAAAAGTGAAGGCATGGAAGAGGGCTCAAAGCCTGTTTGCTGACAGAACAGAAGACACTACATGTCTGACACCTTAGCCTCTGTCTCTTTAGTGTCCATCCCCACTCTATTTTTGTCCCCACAAACAGAAATTGCTGTGTAGCATGCAATGGCTGTTTTCCACCTTCCTCAACATAGCTGGCCTGGGGTCAGCCCTCTCTTTGGCTGAGACAAGCTAAGGATAAGGGTGAAGTACAGGGCATTGATAGCTTCCTTCTCTCCTCCCATGGACATACAAGCAACACTCAAGACAGCTCCACAGCTGTGATATATGGAACAGCTTAGCTACCAACTCCTACCTCCAAAGGGACATACACTATCACAGTCCCTTCCCCTCTTTGTGCCTACATATGTGTCTTGCTTTCAGTACACATAGGTGACTGCAAACCACCATCCTGTCCCAAGGGATGTTTGAAGCAAACATCCCTTGAAGGATTTGTTGAAGCAAAGGCAATGCCAGTACTCTTGCAACCAAACACTGAGCCCAAAGTACCTGAGACAAGCCATTTATCCAGTATCTGAGAGACAACAAAAAAAGAAAGCTTACCTGGTTGGTCATAGGATGCCCATGCTAGGTTTTCTCCACATCTTCCATTAGCAGACTCAGAGCTGTGTTTGAGGACCCTTGTGGTAGCCAGTTCTTGTGCATATCTAGCAGAGGAACCCACATATGTGTCACAGATCACAGCCACAGTAAGCAAAGAGGAACAGGAGGAAGAGGAAGAGATAAGTAATTTTGCTGAAAGGTAATGGCTTAAGTCAACTTTCTGAGTTGAAAAGCCTTGAAGCCAAGGATGCTTTAAGCTTACATGAGTTAGGCAAAGGGAAGACCTGGAGGCCATTTTCCTGTCTTTCTTGAGCATCTGTGTCACTACTGAGAAAGGCCTAGAAGAACTCAAAGGGCAGATCTCCCACCATCATGCTCTGTCCGGCATCTGGAAAGCCACCAGCCATCCTTAGCTGCAGCTGCTGGTGGAAAGGGAAGTATCTGCAACAACTGCTACAGGTGTCACTTCCTGACATTTCTATGCCTCTTACAGGAGTAACTTAAATGTTCTCTGAGGTGGAAAAAAGACCAAACTGGGGATTCAGTCAAAGGAAGTGTAAAAAAACCCTACATTTACAAATGAACAAAAGTCAAATCCAAAAATGAGCAATGTGCCACCTGACAGCATGGAAGAGAAGGAGACCACACAGAGAATATGAGGCAACAACTGTGTACACCAGCATATGGATAAGTAGCACTGTTTCTATAGAAGCTGATGTGTGAGAGAGCAGGGGATGTATTTTACTGTCTTACAACAACAGGGCTAAGAAGAACATCATGTCTAAAACAATGATGCTCTTTATTCAACACTGGAAAGGCTTCAGCACAGAGACAGTGAAATTGGAAAGACCATTTGTTATTTCTCACAGCACAAGAAATAGAAGGCAACATACAGAATCATCAGGTCATAGGTAGGAGTCAACTAGGACAAAGGACTTTTTCCACATTGTGTAGGAGAAGTCAAGACACCAAAGTGCATGTGGGTTTGAAAGTGAGCTAGAAAAATTTACAGGGTGTGTATGTGGGGAGGTATCTTCATGGCTTATTAAACCACTGCAATGAAAAAATGGGAATATAAAGTACTACTCAGAGAAAACATAATTCCCCAGAGAACTCTGTAATTTCCAGGAGAAAATAATAGAGGAAGGATCACCACATTTGTTCTGTCCTGCTACTCCTTCTCTGATCATGAATTACTGGCATCTGCCAGAGACAGGAAATGTGTCCAGCTGAGCATTTTGGCCCAAGCTAGTACTTCAGTTTTTACTTTCTTATTTCCTTCTGTCCTAATCCTCCCACCAAAACAAACAAGAAAACCCACAAAACCCAAACCCAACAACAACCCAACCAACCAAAACAAACAAAAATACAACCCCCAAACACAACTATTTAGCTACCTCCATTAAGTTAGGAATAATGAAAATTTGTCAGCTGTCAGTCTGCTAGATCTTGAATTAGGGATCTCTAGATGCTCCTTCATGCTCTATATCACCACAGTCTTGCAATTTTCTCTTCAAGGATTCCCACATCCCAAGCAAGACACAAGACTGGAACAAAGTACACACTGCACACAGAGAAAGTTGCCAAGGATTTGAGACAAAGGATGATTAGGGTGATTAGTTCACTCTAACTCAGGCAGTTGAAAGCATAAGATTTGCATCTGAGATCATCACCCTGTGCTTCATTACAGTCAGAGATAAACAGACACCTGCTGAGAGTGACTCATCTAATGCTAAAGCAGGGAGCCAACAGTCATTTCATCTAACCTGTCACAATTATTGGAACAGAAAACAGTAGGAAGCAGACCATTTTCAACACAGATAAAACACAGAAGAGATAAACCAGATACATACTAACAAAAATATCAGACATATATAAAGAAATGGTGAAGTTCTTTGAATCTAAGATTATGCAAAATCTGCCTTTGATAAATAAGAGATTTCTTACATTTATAAATAAGAGATTTCTTACATTTCAGATCTTCTGTTCAGATCAAACCATTTCTGGTTCTTGACATCAACAGTTTCATCAGTTCCTGAATGTGTCTGAATTCTTACAAATTAAGTTACAGACAGCAAGCAAAGGTTTCCTACTGTTATTCACAGCCAGGAAAGTCAGCTGAGACCAGATAGGACTCTGAGGAATTCCAGAAGAATCTAAAAATACCCAGCAAGTGCAATGGCACACTTAGAGATGAATGTGGAGCAATGCATATTTGACAGAATAATTTGAGCTATTCATACAAGTTGACTTGTTCAACCCAACTGTAGCACTTTGAATACACAAGTGTTACTGACAAGCATATTAAATTATTCTTCCCTGGTTGTGAGGCATCATGTAAACCAAAAACAAAAGAACCCTTTGAAGAACAGAAGGAAAACCCCAGAAGATTACAAAGGTATGTGGATGAATCACTAGCATTCCACCTCTTAGAAATACTGTATCCAGTTATCATGTTGTCTCAAGATAAAAAGTGAAAGAATAAAGACAGAATCAGATTTTGTTTGTTGCCAGAGGGCATGCCCACTGACAGTGTACATGGTGTGTGGTACAGCATGACACCTGGCTCCTCTGGTCTAGAAGCACAGGAGCTGGTGCATCTGTGTGACAGCACAGCAGCATGCTGGCTCCCAGCCAACTGGTACAGAGAATTCTGCATAGTTATGGTAGAAAGCCTAACAGGAGATGAGGTCTCATGTCTGCAGGGATTAATCTGGCCACTTTTAGCTATTATGGAAAGACACTTATTTTTCTGAACAGTTTAAATCATTTACTCCTTCTGGTATCTCCTTTGCACTGTGAGGATCAGCCTGAAAAAAAAAATATTTCAAATCTACTTTTAAAAAAGTTGCTGTCAAGGGAAAGGAAATAATCTGGTTTTCATGACTACAGCAAAGAGGACAAGCAGTACTGGATTCAAAATTCTGTAAGAAGACTTAAGTCAAACAGCAGGAAGATGGATCCACTGTATGTTAGACAGATAAGAAGTTGTGCAGTCTTTAGCACTGGAGAAAAGGCAGGATGTATTCCTCCTGACAGAGTAGAGAACAACATATATTGATTTGTTTTTTGGGGCAGGGAGGTAGACAATGTGATCCAAAATTACTTCCTTCTGATTCCACTGATCTTAGACCAGTCACCATTTCCTACCATAAAATGTTCTTTTCTCAGTATTTCAGCATCAGTGGATATTCCCCTGCAGACAACAATACATCATCTGACAGAGGTGGTGGTGAATCATGTTTTAAGCATGGCCCTCTGCAGAGGGGACATACCAATGTAGATAGATGCAGCCCATGCCTGGAAAAGGATGCAAGAAAGGTGTATACAGTTGTGACCACAGAAGTGTCCATGTGACCAGCAGGTACTATGTGATGGAGAAAAACGAGATGACAAGAGTTGGGTAGGGAGACAGAAAAGAGTAAAGTCCCTCACTTCCCACCCAGGAAGTCTTCACTGAATATCAACACATCTGAAGGTAAATATTTTTGCAGTATGCACAATCAAATCTATCAGATAAAAGTGTCACAATATCATTAGAGAAAAGAAAGGACTGAACTCACTGTTGTGCTCCTCTGTTTAACTTCTTGCAGAGTTTTAATGGGGGAACTCCATGTTTCTTTCTGTAGTCATTGTGTGCTTTCAAGACTTCTTCAGCAAATTGTTTGGAAGCTGAAATCACAAAGAAATTGGAAAGGTCTGTCAAATACAAAGCAGAAAAAAAAAAGCATACTCTGTAGCCAAGATTCTGATGCAGTCTGAACTGAAGAACAGAGGAATACCACACTCATTACCTGGGAGTAAGATGAAGTGAACCATTAATGCCTTCCATCTAGGAACTCTCAGACACTCCCATTGGGATGGTACAGACACTAGAGGTTGAAGAAAAATGTGAACCTTAATCCTTTCCTCAAGAGCAAAGTGATTTAAGGTTAGTTTGACTGACTTTCATGTTAAGATTTTAGCAGACCACTTCACTGTGGCAAGTAAGTCCCAGAATAAGCAACAAATTATTTCCTTTAAGGGACATGCACTAAAAATGCAAATTATTATCACATAAAAGAATTTTATGAATTAGTCAAGACACCATCTAAAGAAAAAGACACTAAAATGCATGGAACTGTGCAAATACTTCCAAACAAGCACCCTTCTTTATTCAGTAGATAGGACAAACTCAGGAATCTGAAAATACACCTTTATTTGTACAAGACATAATTGTTCCCAAATGGCAAGTCATAAGGAAAGAAAGAACTGCTGAGGATGACTTTTTTTTTTGCCCTGTGCTGAAGTGCATTCAGTAAATACCTCAATTCCAGAGTTACTGCAGAGCTTTTAAAAAAGCTCCTGTTTGTCCATGACAAACTTGGGACTTTCAGCAGCACAACAGTGGATAAGCAACAAGTCACAGCACAATTCACCACGATAGTAATTTTATGTTACTTCCCTTTATGACTTTGCTGATTTCCCACCCACCCCCAGGACTTAGGAAAAAAATCTCCCCTGGCACTGGTCATCCTGTGGAATTTGCTACCTTAGGAGAAATTTGGAACCTGAAACAGAGTATGGGGGCAGTTAGAGAGATATGGAGAGCATCTTCAAGACAGAAGACAGTTTTCACTTTCTCAATACTGCTGAAGCTTCTGAAAAGGCCAAGGTATCTTTGAGTTTTCACTCCACTTTTACCATGCCACAGTTTCTACATTTATTAAAGATTCATCAGCTTCATTTCTGAATATCCTAATTAGCATGACTACCATAATTTTCCTTGTAAGACACTTCTGAAACCAAAACAGACCTCATGATAAGAAAGTGTTTCCTGTTATTAAGCTTAGCTTCCTCAGCTTCCTTTCACTACTCTGTCCTAACAACTACAACCAATTACTCTCTCCTTTATCAGTGTGTACACTACTCTGCTGTTTGCAGAGCTGTCAGCTTGCACATACTGCTCTCAAAATTCTTTCCTAAGGTGATTACTCAATCCACACTCATGCTTTAAGCTGTTCTCAGAGTCCTCTCCGATTTCAATCATATCATAGAATAGCCCAGGTTGGAAGGAATCTTAAAGATCTAGTTCCAACCCCTTGCTGTGGGCTGGGATGCCACATACTAGACCAGGTTGCCCAGGGCCACATCCAGCCTGGCCTTGAACACTGCCAGGGATGGGGCATCCACAACCTCTCTGGGCAACCTGTTCCAGTGACTAACCACCCTCCGGGTAAAGAGCCTCCTTCTAATTTCTATTCTAAATCTCCCCTCCTTCATCTTACATCCATTCCCCCTTGTCTTGTTGGAATGTGACCAGCTGAGAAGTCTCTCCTTGATCTTGTAATCCCCCTTTAGGTCCTGAAAGGCTGCCATAAGGTCTCCCCAAAGCCTTCTCTTCTCAAGGCTGAACAACCCCAACTCCCTCAGCCTATCCTTGTTGGATTTCCTCAACAGTTTTCGGATATGGCAGCCTAGGATAATCTCAATATCCAATGCATGTAGAAAGCCATTACTGTTTCAAATAGTACCTTAAGCTTTTTGATCACAGTCTGAAATTGGGTTGACTTTTTCCAGGCCAAAGTGTCATTGTGAACACATACCTCATATATTGTCCATCAACATGCTTTCAGGCTAGATTTTTTGGTATAAAATTGTTGGCATAAGACAGTAACAGGAATCATGTTAAGTGAGGTGAGATGATATCTGGCCAGCACCATCCTCTTGTTAGGTCTCCCTTCAATTTTGCAAGTCACAAGTTACATATCCTCAAACAAAACAGGTACCTTCACTCTGGTCTTTAAGCATCCACACCCCCTTTTGTTAACAAGCCTGTCCCATCACTCTTATTACCATTGTTCCCAGCTCACTGATTCTATCAGCCTGAAATCTATTCAGGGGTTTATGCTTCCAGCAAGGAAACTAAGACTTTCTGGAGATCAAAGAAGTTGAAATACACAGCTTTGGAAGTTGCATCACATACTCCAGGCTGCATTTTTCTGCACAAAACCATCTTAAAGATTGTGGCTGTTACCACCTAACCTTACTATCTCATCTCCTCAGCATTAAATGGCAGGTAAACAATCTGTCCTGCAAGTGTGGAAGTCCATTCAGATTATTCACTCTCAATAACAATAACAAATTCCAATTCTAAAAACACCTGAAGTTGACTGAAATGCAAGCTTTGTCAATTGGCAGTCCATCCATTAACAGAAGTATTGCATAATCCAGCTCTGTATTAATATTTTGACTTAAAGACCAACAAGACATGGGCAAAACTGAGTTTCTCCTAGCCACAGCACCTCTCTGCTGTCCCAGGAGAAGCTCCATCCTCCCCTTCCCTCAAAGGTGGCTGCTACAGAAACACTCATCTACAGTGACTCAAGCTCATGTGCTAACCACCTCCCTCTCTGCACAGCTTCTCCTGTGCATGCTGATCTGTGGAGAGGGACATCCAATTGCCAAATGTGTTTCAGATTTGTTTCAGGAGGCATGTTAAGTTTTTCCATTTTAGCAATGTTCCATACACTGAGAAGCCAGATATTAAAAGTGAGAGTTAATAGGAGTTTTCAGGCTCCCACCCAAATGGGAACAGCTACTCAAACAACTTTGGAGATGTACTTTTTTTCCCCCCTTCATGCAGACTGCTTAAGCTGCTAGAAAAAAAAATATTTCTTACTGTCAGGAAGTTAGGTTTGGTCATGAATCATTAGACAGCTTAATAAGTAAAACAACTAAAGGTATTAGATACAGTTGTTTGCTTCTCATTATTCAATTATTTACCTCTGTTTTGGATTCTTCTGCAACACTGGCTAAGATAATGATAGCCTGTGACAATGAATTTCCAGGCTATGATGTGGTACAGAGCATAGCATACAGTTGTTAGGTTTTGGACTTTCAGTTTCATTGATCAACTTCATGTGACTATGGAAAAGTAAGCAGAGGCATCTAGGTTGCCTCTTCCCATGAGATTTGTTTTTCTGAGTATTCTATTTCTTCGTTCTCTTACTGTCCCTAAGTAGTGTCAATCTACTCAGTGTTTCTCCAGTGAAGAGTTCTTGCCTGAATCCTCCCTGCCTCTTCTCCAAGCCCTGCTCTGTTCTTCCCTTAGTCTGGGCATCAAACTAAAACATCAAACATCAACAGAAGCAAGTTATCTGAACATGTCATCCACAATACTAGCTGCTCTGCATCACCTTTGTGGCTGTCACCTGTACCTGCTCTGATGGTCTTGCAGATCTGCAAGATGATGTGGGGAGAGAGTAACATTAAAATATGCCACAAACATAAATCTAAAAAAATCTCTCTACCCAATGCCTACACAACAAAAATCCTGTGGGTAGCCCTTCTATCTGCACTCAGGACACATAACATTATACCAGGCATAGACTTGACTAGCAAAAAAGGCATATTTTTTATAGCTAAGAATTCACCCTAGTGATTCAAGAAAGAGCACAGTACCAACTTCTATAAGTATTATTGCCTTAGTGCTCTCAGTCCTATTATTTATGGCTTAATCTTCACTGGTAATAAATCTATTTCTATGCATAGTAATTTTTTAGTATTTTTTTAGCCTTCAGATAATTACATATAATGCAAGCAACATGACACAGCCCAGAGAAGAGAAGGCTCCAGGAAGACATTACTGCAGCCATTCAGTACTTAAAGGAGGCCTATAAGAAAGATGTGGACAATCTTTTTAGTAGGGCTTGTAGTGATAGGAAAAGAAGTAATGGTTTTAAACTGAAAGAGGGTTGATTTAGATTAGGTATTAGTAAGAAGTTCTTCAATGTGACAGTGGTGAAACACTGGTGCATGTTGCCCAGAGAGTTGGTAGAAGCCTCATCCCTAGAAACAAGGTCAGGTTGGACAAGGCTCTGAGCAACCCAACATAGTGAAAGATGTCCCTGTTCACTACAGGGGGGTTGGATTAAATGACATTTAAAGGTTCCTTGAGCCCAAACTATTCCATGATTCTACAAAAAGGGCCTCATGTAGAATCCCACACAGAAGGATAACATTATGTCTGTCTCAATCCCTCTTTGAATCACAATGTTGGCCTCGACTCTTCACCCAATGTGTGCTTTACAGGTAAACGAAGATAATGAGCTCTCCTATCAAATCTGCCTGAAAATCAGTAATTAGAAATGTGGTCATATAATGGCTAAAGTAGCATATCTGAAGAAAGCTGCAAATGGCATCCTGGCTTGCATCAGGAATAGTGTGACCAGTAGGAGCAGGGAGGTGATCTTGCCACTGTACTCGACACTGGTGAGGCCACACCTCGAGTACTGTGTGCAGCTTTGGGCACCACAGTATAGGAAGGACATTGAGGTATTAGAGAGGGTGCAGAGAAGNGTTGGACTAGATGATCTTGAGGGTCCTTTCCAATCGTAATGATTCTGTGATTCTGTAAAGGACCAACTCTTTTGGAAAGAAGTAAATGCAAAAAACTGATACCAACAGCCTTGGCAGTGTGACTTATATTACCCAGGACACCACACATTACTTCCAAACACTTTCCTGCCCAGAACCCAGGCAGAAAGAAGCCAAGCACCATGCATGGAGAGGACACAAAACACATAAAAAGCTAACTGGGTAACTGTTTAAACACTGAGTATAGATAGCTCTGCTTTAACACTCAAATCCTTTCAGTTTCCCTTGACTCTGCAGAATTGCTCTACCCTACTCTGGTAGCAAAAATGGGATGTGGAATAAGAATGCAGCAAATACAACTTTTAAGATGCCAAACAAATTTGTGAAGGAATTCATTGGAGGCTTTAGGGAACTGTAAAGTAATTTTACCAGGAAGTTCTTTGTTAATGTCTGAGACAAGTGAACTGTCAAACTTTTCCAAGTATATTAACAGACTGGAAACAAACAAAATTCTTGAGTAAAAGACATCCCAGCTTCTAGCAAACACATTTGCATATGGATCTTTAAGAGACCTGACATATTTTTTATTAATAATCTTTATCCTCACTTGAAACGTAATTCCCTGGAAACTCACCCTAGTTGAATCTTTCATACTCTGAGAAAAATGTTCCTTCAGTGGAGAAGTGATGGATATTTAGTTGATATGAGAAATGTTAAGAGGACAGTCATGCCTCTACTGCACTTTGACTCAGCACTTCAGTTCCAAGTCACAGACACTCCAGGATGGTCCCATAATGGCTGGCCTCTGCAGTGCCACAAGGAGTGAACATTCCACTTCTCCACGAATTTGACTGCACTTTCTGCCTCCCCATTTGGGACAGTAACTTCTTCAATGACTGACCCTTAATGTTATTCCTAAATACACCATTTGGGAGCATGGAGCTGACACTCAAATTCATTAAACCCTTCCAGCCATAAGAACTGACCTCCTTCAGTGCTTAATCCCCCTATTTTCTAACATCCAACTCCTAACATTCTGTGATTCTGTGAAAACTGGCTGATTGCTTTGAAACAGGAAACATAGAAAAAAATGAAATTATGCATACATCCTGGATAGAAGGAAAGATAAAAATGATACCATATTCAGAAAACATTATATCCTGGGAGAAGTTTCTTTGTCATCTTTTACACTTTTGATGGGGCAACATTCTTTACACTAGACATTTATGGGAGATAACATAACTTTTGGTACACTATCTCTCTTTCCACCTGAATTATCCTACAACCCTACTAAAAGTTAGAAGGGAAAGTATTGCTTATGGGCATGAAAGGAATTGGGGGACATAATAAGACACAAGTTTGAATGGAAGTAGTTTCCTGGAACCTTCCTGTGTTTATCAGGCTGCTCAAAATAGCTTTTCTTTTGGCTTAGGAGGTCCCTCTTCAGGGAGGAGGTTCTCTGATGTCTTAGCATTCAGTTTTGCCTGAACTTTTCTTACACACCTGCCTATGTGAGCTTCAGGACAACAAGAAGATGTCCAAGTTAATTGAATCTGATGGACACAGTCCCCACTCACTTTATTATTTGGGTTTCCTCTACAGCAAACCAGCAACTTAACCTTGCATTACCTGTGCTCTGTGACTTAACACTCTATTTTTACCCCATACCCAATATTGCCTGAGAATATGAATCCACCAATGAAATAATGTTTCAAAGACATTACTCACATCACTATGATTGCAAATCCTATTCTTGCTTTAAAGATAGTGTTGATTACTTCCTCACTTAAGGCCTTTTATAAACTACTAGGTAATTGACTGCCCTGATTAAAAGGGAACACCTGGTGAACTGGAAACTGCACAGTTCTGAGAGGCAGCAGAGCCTTCTGTGATACAAACATTTAGAAAAAACAAAAGAGCAGCACTAATGAGCAGCCTTGAGCACTGACAGAACAGAGTTCTTTTTTTCATTGGAGGAAAGGGTTGGGGGAGAAGTTCTCTGCTTGCAGCCCCTCTCTCCTCCAGGCAATCAGACCACCAAGCCTGTAAATAAGCAGTCACTCTATGGAGTAGTGATCTTGCATAAGGTTGGAACTGACTGTTCATTGCATCTATGTTAGATTTGCATAAAAGACAATCAAAAGCATTATATTTATTACTATTCTTCCATGGAGGACAGTTAAAGCTTTTAAAAAGCCTAAGGAGATCCTCTCATTAGTAAGGCCTTGTATTCTTAAATCTTATTGCCACACAATTCCTAAGGTACATACACTTCAAAATATAAAGCCACGACTGTACTATAAGGGGAAGGAAGTGAGGCAATCTTCTGTGTTTCTTCTCTTCCACCCTCCTCAACACTGTATCTGCTTAGAGTTTCTAATTACAGTACTTTATTAAGACAACAAGGTGCAGCTGTATACAGTAATGACTAACACCAGAAATCAGAACTTCCCTGTTACCAGATCTAAGCGTCAGCCATTAGTTTGTGACCCCACCTTATAACAGTGTTTGCGTGACAGCAGCATGACACTATACTTTCCAGCAAGTAACAGCTCTTGTAAGCCTTTTGTAAGTCATCTGCACGCCTAACATGTAATTTTTGCTGGCCACATATTCTTGCACTCTTTGGATGGGCAGCAATAGGAAGAATCCTGTTGGTACCCAGTGCCAAGTTCATTTTACATAGCACTGTTAGCTGTCAGGTGCCAACCAAAGCCTTTGCAAAGTGAAAAATTTTGCAAAGAACTGAAGAAAGGCAGAAGAACTATCTCACAATCCTGGGATATGCTCTGCCATTTTATACCTCTATCATTTATGTTTTACCATTGCTTGGGGTAGCCATACCTGAACTAGCTTTCACCTCATTAGCTCCAATATCCTCCCACCTTGCTTTTCTGCCAATGCCATCTAAGCTAGATGGGGCAATGCTCAAATCATGCTGATTTATGCACCTCCCTGAGGCATGGAAATATGGCCATGTACATTTCTTCTGATCACTGACACATAAACTCACCTAACCTATTAGTAGCCCAGACCAGGAATCACCTAAGCACCAATATCTTCAAAATGTTTCTTTTCAGTATTCATTCTGAAGCTCCTGCTGCTTATGTGCTTGCCCAGCACTTGGGACCCAAAGGAAAAATGAGACTGCACTATATGCAAGGAACATACCTGCATGCTAAAGACTGCAGTTCCAAAGGGAAGCTATTTGCATCTCTCCAGAATGCCAGTGTCACAGCCGCAACATTGTGTCATGGACATCCCCTCCTGTGACCTGCCACGTAGCAGTTCAGGGGAATACACTCTTCACAGCCTTAAGAACTCTTAAGAGTGGATCTGTAGAAGCTACAGGAGCTATCAAAGTCCAAACATCAGGAAACAACTTTTTCATTGTTAGGGTGACAGAGCACTGGCACAGGTTGCCCAGGGAGGCTGTGGAGTCCCCACCCTTGGGGATAATTCAAAAGCCATTTAGACATGGTCCTGAGCAACTTGCTTTAAGTGGCTCTGCTTGAGCAGGGGAGTTGGATCAGATGACCTCCAGAAGTCCCTTCCCACCTCAACCCTTCCGTGATTCTAAGCTGAGAGGTATGTTTTAGTGATGTCTCCATAAGGAAAGTTCAAGAACAGGTTATCCCCTACCACAGTTCACCCCAAATCACTTTGAGGATCACTTAAGACCCCAACACATGCCAATGGCCCACAGTTTACAAGTGTGACAAATAAACATATAGGGTGTAAATAGGCATGTATTCAATAAAAATTCTTAACATCTGCCAGTCAAAAACTATCATCAGAGTTGTCTCATGGAAAACAGTCCCCCTGCCACCCATACTTACATTTACAATAGGGCATGTAGACTTTAGCAACATATCAACCTTATTTCAGCTTTGTGACACACAGGTGTACATGTGAGGACAGCCCTCACAGTCTATGTTTGAAAATGGCTCCCAAACACTGCACATACAATGGTAGTATGAAAAAGCTTCAGAAGGACAATTAACTTACCATTTCATGCAGCTCTGCAACAATCATGTGTAAAGCTGAGACTAGAAAAAGCCCATGTGATTTCTGTTCAAAGCTGAAATTTGCTCTGGTAACTCAATTAAATTAAATTTAAATTATACTAAATAATGTTTGTTGTGGCCTTAAACAGGCCCATATTGTCTTCCTCTACAACACCATAGACTACTACTGTCTCCTGACACCTGCTTGCACAGAGGTGAGATGTGAACCAGAGCGAGTGACCACCTGCCTAGCCTCAAATCAACCCCTCTCTGCAGGGCCACCCAGCCTAGCTCTGGCAGAACTGCTGTTCAGCCCTTCAAAAGATTGGGCAGAACATGCTTACATCTGCCTGTAAAAACATACAGATATGCTCCAGCTAAACTTTCAGAGAAACTTTCTACCAAACTAGTGATGTGAACTTGCCTTCTGGTCTGTTGAGATATGTAATAAACAACAAAGCAGGTAAAAATATCAAGAGAGTCATTTTCTCATACTTTTTGTTCCTGCACATACAGCATCAACTGAAGCAAATTTAAATCCAGGCAAGACAGACACTATCAACTGTACTGAGAGAAAACTAAGGGTTTGAATGTTCCTAGTAATACAACCATTCACAGTCATTTTTTGGTTTTGTTTGTTTGGGGGTTTTTTGTTTTGTTTTTAAAGATTTCCTGGAGGATTCAGAAAGCACAGATGCTGTTTCTTGATGTGCAACTCTATGGCACGTGAAAAATTGGTAGGTATCTCAGTTATTACAGACTACCACATTCCATCTTGTTCCTCATACTTGTCCTTCATGCTTGTTTATCTGCCTTGAGCAAGAGAGGCTAAGGCTACTAATCTAACAGTCAACAGGAGCAAACATTGTTGCACGAGATGGCTGCTGCATTCTCCACCTCTCCTCCACCAAAACCCTGATGGTTCAACAGACAGATAAAAATTGGGCCCAGAATACTGTTTACCTAAGCCTCATGCCTTTCTGGAAGATTTCTCTTGATTTGCCATTTATTGAACTTGAAACAAATACTTGGTATGTTTTACACATAAAAACTGGAGAAGTGTGTGTGGGGTGTCATTGAATCAGCTCAGTTCCTGAAAGGCCTTTTTCCCCCCCCACACCTTCAGTTCAGCTATGGTGTAGAGAAACAGCCAGAAACTTGTCAGTACAAGTTCTGTAAATGCCCTACCATGACAAAACACGAATGTTCACTTGCTAGCAGTTCAGACTAATTCATTTCCCCTCTTCTCACAGATCCTGTGAATCCAGCCAGCATGAAATGCCTTGTCATTTTGGCAGCTTGCAAGCATCAGATTTCTCAGAAAGCAAACAGGTCCCTGCTTAGAACTTTTTGTTATGACCTGCTACGGCTGTTTCCTACTGAGATGCTAAAAGTACAAGGTTGAACTCTACTGAAGATTTAGCCTGCTCTGCAGAAGACACAACAGTACTTTTTGCTGTGCATCTTAAGAGTGAAGAAAACCAAAACATGTTTCTAAGAAAGATTAAAACCATCAGATAACACAGCACTGTTTTCAGTTCCTGTCTCCTTTGTTTTTGTCAAAATCCTTTCTTGACCCTTATTTTTGTACTAACTCAAAAAGCAGCACAGTGGGTAACTCCCAGCCCTTTCTCTGGAGTTCCAGCCACAGCTGCAGAAGAGAGAAGAGAAGGACAGAGAAAGCAGAGAGAAGAGAAGGACAGAGAAAGCAGAGAGAAGAGAAGGACAGAGAAAGCAGAGAGAAGAGAAGGACAGAGAAAGCAGAGAGAAGAGAAGGACAGAGAAAGCAGAGAGAAGAGAAGGACAGAGAAAGCAGAGAGAAGAGAAGGACAGAGAAAGCAGAGAGAAGAGAAGGACAGAGAAAGCAGAGAGAAGAGAAGGACAGAGAAAGCAGAGAGAAGAGAAGGACAGAGAAAGCAGAGAGAAGAGAAGGACAGAGAAAGCAGAGAGAAGAGAAGGACAGAGAAAGCAGAGAGAAGAGAAGGACAGAGAAAGCAGAGAGAAGAGAAGGACAGAGAAAGCAGAGAGAAGAGAAGGACAGAGAAAGCAGAGAGAAGAGAAGGACAGAGAAAGCAGAGAGAAGAGAAGGACAGAGAAAGCAGAGAGAAGAGAAGGACAGAGAAAGCAGAGAGAAGAGAAGGACAGAGAAAGCAGAGAGAAGAGAAGGACAGAGAAAGCAGAGAGAAGAGAAGGACAGAGAAAGCAGAGAGAAGAGAAGGACAGAGAAAGCAGAGAGAAGAGAAGGACAGAGAAAGCAGAGAGAAGAGAAGGACAGAGAAAGCAGAGAGAAGAGAAGGACAGAGAAAGCAGAGAGAAGAGAAGGACAGAGAAAGCAGAGAGAAGAGAAGGACAGAGAAAGCAGAGAGAAGAGAAGGACAGAGAAAGCAGAGAGAAGAGAAGGACAGAGAAAGCAGAGAGAAGAGAAGGACAGAGAAAGCAAAAAGAAGAGAAGGACAGAGAAAACCAAACACTGTAAAAAGATAGCCAATATTTACTGAGCACCTCCTTGACTTTGATAGCATCTGCACCCACCACCCAGGAGAAACAGGGCGGTTCCCTTGCTGCCCACTATGCCTGGTTTTAGGGAGCAAGCAGGGCCCAAAGCAGGGCGGGAGGGGAAGCAGAAGAAATGAGACTTTTTAGCAGCCATTTTCTGCCACCACCCCAGCCTTTTATGGAGCCTCGCACCACGCAGCAGAAATCCCCGTGCTCCCGAGCGGAGGAGTGGAGCTGGAAGCCAGCTGCTTCCCTGAGCATCGCCTGCAGCTGCTGACATGGATATTCCCCCCGGGGTGACGGCTGCCCACAGGATCCCAGCTGCAGGCAGTCAGAGCCCAGTCCACACATCAGTCTTTGCAACAGGGCAACAAGAGCAGCCAGCTTACCACTGCCTCATTTCCTGCAGAAAATATTTGCCTGGGGTTTTTTGTTTGGTTGGTTTTGTGTGTTTTTTGGTGTTCGTTTTTGGTTTTTTGTTGGTGGTGGTTTGGGGTTTTGTGGGTTTTTTTTTTTTTTGGTTGGGGCTCCTTGGAATCCGTGGGGAGGGCAGTCTGCACCACCCACCAATCCAAGTGCTGTCCAAAAGGCAAGACCAGAGTGAGGGCAGAGGGAGGTCCCGTGTTTGGCTTAGGTATTTGCAGGCGTTGTGGCCATGGGAGGCATTTTTTTAAGCCTGATGAGAGAGTTTCAGTATGAATTTGGTGTTAGCAGCCTGCAGCTTCCAAGGAAGGAAGCTGTCAGAGGTACTGATGTCTTTCAACACTCCAATCTATTTGATGAAGCAAACCCAATGCTAAGTCTCTATTCTCATACTTGCAATGAACATTGCTTCTAATATAATCCAACAAGTAGCAAAACCGTAGTATTATAGAGCCTTTAGCAAAGAACTGACATTTTCAACAGCAGCAGGACTTCTTTGCCTGGGGATATTTAGACCTCAAGATAGAAAGAAGATAAAATTCAAACAAACTTCTCTGAAGACATTTAATCTAAAATAGTGGATTTATTTTACATGAATTAGAGTACCCTTAAATTTAGAGCACCTCAACTTTTCTGACCCAGGGGAGGAGCAAGGACTCTGTTTTGAAGTCAGACAGATCCCAACCTGTTACATTTCCACACATCCAAGTATAGAAAAACTTGCCTACATCATGTCCTCAAGAGTACTACAGCAGGAACACAAGGTATTTTACACAAAACACAGAGGAAGTGGTAGTCTGTAAAACAGCTGCTTTCACCCATTCAAAGGCAAACCACACTGGATGATCTCAGACAGAAATTTGAAGACTTCAGTGTACTGAAAAGGGCAGATGGGATTTAGTCAATAAACCAATTGTCAGGACAGGATCTCAGCTTTATGATTCATCTAAAAATACTGTATGCAGCTCAAAGACAGTAACCTGGACCCAGTTTACAACTGATTTGAGAAGTGTGACACAAGTGACAAAACATTTTTAACATGTATTTAAATCTCAAGCTCTGTTTGTGCAACTGCCTAGGGATGCAAACATTACCCAAGCCTTGGTAAAAGGAGTTTCTGGTCTGTCATTGCTCCTAAGCGTGGAACAACCAACTAATGTGGAGGAAATACAGGTAATAATTGTCTTATGACTGTGCTACTGATTTGCATATATTAAAATAAGAGGCAATTTTGATCATTTTGGGATTGGGTGATTATCTCAGTGAAATATCTCTACTGCTTTTGTCCAATGTGTTTTACTAATGTAACTAGTAATGTAACAAAGCCACTAGACCTACCTTTTTATGATATTAGTAAGGCAGTGCTGAACTTGATACTTCTCAGCAACTACAATTATTTAAGTTGTTGTAAGCTTATTTACTAAATCCCAATCCACTTGAAAACACATACAGCTTCCAGGACACGGGGCCAAAACCACCCACTGGTACCTATACAGTGTTTTGCCTGGACTGGGTGTCATACCAGTAAGCTCTTTACAGTTGTATTTTCAGACAGATCTGATCTCATCTAGGAAGCTGACCTTTAAAAAAAGAAAGGGAAAAAACCTCAACACACCCATGCTGAGGCCTACTACATTGTTAGCCACACAGAGATTTTCCACAAGTTTCTCTGGAAGAGGCCTGTGGTTTTGAGTGAATCAAGTACTAGGTTTTGCTGAGTATGTCCCACATAGGCTGTTTACACACAGGACTAGCAGACAATATGCTGCCAGGCTCCAATTTGTCACAGAAATAACATCATAAATACAAGAACAAAAATAAACTATCCGGTTTCACAGTCGTTTCAGAAGATCTGTACAGACTTTCACTCATGACTCTGAACAGGACAAAAATGCAGAAAGCCCCAGACACGAGTCTCCTTGGCAGCTTTGGAGACTTCTCCCCCAGCCAAGACTGTCAAAGCAGGGCACACAGACAGCCAGCAGCAGTGAGGAAAGGACCAAGAAAGCAGCCAGCAGCAGAGAGAGGCTTCACAAGCATCTGCACAGCTGCAGAGAGACGTAGAAGCTGAACAAGGCTATCCTCAGCTCAACAATAACCAAATCTTAAACCTAAATCCTCCTGACAGAAAGGCTGAGGGAAAGCTTCCCCCTCCCAGAGCATCCTGCACAAGATAATTTTAAAGCTACAGGGCCTGTAATTATTTCATTCAGCAAAGAAAAGCCACTCTCAGTTACAAAAGACAAGCTGTATGCAAAATATAACTATCTCTGCATTGTGAAGGTTGGGGGGGAGTAGTTTTTCTTAGTTTTTTTAATCTAACCCTATGTCAGGGAGATAGCTCCTCCCAGGCTGTGCCCCGCACAAATGAAAGCAGCTTTCTCCGAGGAAAGCCGTTAACGCTTTGGCAGCGTTTTCCGAGCACAAAACCAGGCACGGACACTATAAGAATACACAGCCAACCGCACAAAGGCATTTGCTCACCTGATTTTCCCATGATCAAGAGGTGCGTTTATTTTAATTTCACCTGCTGCCTCCTCTCTTGACTGAGTTTCGCTGCTAAGTGGCAGGAAGAAGGCGTTCACGATATCACCTCAACTTCTTGAGTCGCCTGCGACTACTGCCCGAAGAAACTCAGCAACATGAACCCGTTTACCGCCCCTCCCTCAGCACTGGGGTAAGCCTGCCCACGCCTTATAAGGCATAGGGACACTGGTGGGTTTTTTTTTCTTTTTGGTTGTGGTTTTTCGTTTTTCTTAAAAAGATCGTGTTTAGGGTCAGGAATTATTTATCCTCCACAGTAACCAAGCCGCTTCAAAACACCATATGGTTTTGCATACCGATTTAGCTTAGTAATCGTGGATGTGTTCTGATAAGAGTAGGCTGTGAAAGTAAATTCTGCTGACAAATAATCCTGCTGCCACAGAAAGCATATCCCATGAGGTTAATTCAGTTAGCTAGATACTTGTTAAAGTCTTACCCAGTTACTGTACATAAAGTTGAAACAGACAAGTGATAAAGCAGTTTGAAGTATAACTACATTTTATGCCTAAAATAATCCACTTTCTGCACTATTACAACATAATAGAAGGAATTAGTAAAGTGAAGCATAAGATTTTGCAAATCAAAGAGGAAATGTGCTGATGGCATATTTCTGTAAGAAGAGCTGGATGTGCATATGCCACATTTTATGTGTGCAAGCATGCTGTGCCACTGCTATCTTCACACTACATCACACTACCTCAGGCTAATCTGGCAAACATTAACTACTTCAACTAGGGCAAACACGACACCGTATAAGTGCTGCATCTCTCCAAACAATAATTCAGTCACTTGTTTCCAAGTTTCATCTTCTCATAATCAAAAAAATCATCTGAGGTTAATGCTTCCCAGTTTTTTACAACACCTTTCACAATTTTGAGGTTTCCCTTGGTTGGGTGCCAAGTCTGCTGGCTCAGCAGGTTTTAATTATCCTTTATCTACCTCTGAAGTCTGAGCTCATGATGAGAAAAGAAAGGTCAGAAATAAAAAGATGAGTTGGTTGATTTTTTTCTTTGCAAACAGGTAGCAGCAGGACGTGAGGAAAGACAACATCCCTCCACCAACACACTGCTCCTCCTGAGGCTGCTTTGCTGGCAAGGCTGAAACACCGCCTGATAGGCTGTCACTGTATAATAGCTGACGACAACACGAAGCAGTATGGTGGCAACTGATCACCGCCCAGAGAAGGAAATCACAGGGCATGAGATTACACTCACTGCCTGACACTTCTCTTTGCTGGTAGCAAGGCAGGCAGCAGAGCAGGAGGAAGAGGTCAGTAGAGAAGTACAGAAGGAAATCTCTTCCCACTCCTTCTGCTGTGCAGGCGCAGGGTGGAGAGCTGAAGCTGGTACTATCAGAGCCCTTTATCTGGAGGTGAAAGTTGCTGCTTTATTTGCTTGCAGAAGGGAACAAACCACAGACCAGTTTGTCAATGCTAGCCTCTAAAAATGACCTGCTAAACTTGAAATACTTGGTTGTACTAATCCTAGGACATACATCAATGTTCAGCAATGCCCTGTGCCACCCTATGGCTGTGACAAGGACTAGAAGGCAATTTAAGTTTGCATAGTTGGAAGTCTCTGGTGTTTGAAATGTTCATTTATATCTTCATAGTTTATTATTATATTTTACACTGTTTATGGTTTAGATCCTTATAATATTCAGCTGCATTATAAAGCACCATCCCCTCAGGACCTGGACTGCAACTAAGAAAAGAGAATCAAGATCTTCAAATGTGACCAGAGACACCTGTATGCCATTTTCACAACATCCTGTGCAGTCACAAATTGGAAAATAGGGTTTCTCTGATTTGGTAAAAATCAAGCTTCATAGGAAAAAAATGGTGCTTTTTCTCATTAGAAACCAAGGAAATAAAAATCACTGCTCAGGCATGAAATGTGTAAAGTATGAGTACAAAGTAAATGTAATGACTCATCAAAGACTGGAAAGCAATGAAAGATGAGGTACACAAAGAAGAAGAGGAGAGCTGTGTTTTTTCAGCATTTTAACAATACCTGCTGAAATTTCCACACTAACTAACATTGCAAGTTGTAAATCATTAATATCCTTTTACCAGTTTCAGGTAGTATCAACCATACTGGAATCTGACTGGAAACAAATGGGATTTCCTATTTGCTTTATGATGTATCAGAGCACCTCCAAATGCATGCTTGTTTAATTACTGCACACAGATTCCTTTACACAGAGAAAATACGAGGATGACATTGAGAGGATGGGGTCAGGCTCTTCTCAGTGAAGCCCAGTGACAAGACAAGGGGCAATGGTTGTAAGCTGAAGCATAGGAGGTTCTGTGTGAATACAAGAAAAACTTTTTTCCCAGTTCAGGTGCCAGAGCACTGGCACAGACTGCCCAGAGAGGTTGTGGAGTCTCCTTCTCTGGAGATATTCAAAACCCGTCTGGATGCGCTTCTGTGTGATCTGGTCTAGGGAATCCTGCTGCGGCAGGAGGGGTTGGACTAGATGATCTTTCAAGGTCCCTTCCAACTCCTAATGTTCTGTGATTCTGTGATTGTCCAATAGTGGGCAGTGGAAACTATCTTGCAGAAACAGAAATGCCCTGACACAATCAGATCTGAGTCCAGCAGTTTGCCTCCTATAGGAACACCCACTAAACATTTCTGGGAAAGATGCACAAAAAGTACAATGTAGATGGACTCATATTGAATTGTTCCATCTTTCTGCTCAAAGGAAAACAGAACAGGAACAGCTGGCTAGAAAAAGTAACACTTAACTAGTAAAGACTGGTATAATAAATATTATTTCTGGGAATAGGTTATAGAGCACATAAGAAGGAAAATATTCAATTTGAAAGGAAGTGCTTGAATTATTACAATCAGGGAGTTAGAGGTAATTCATCTGCAGTAGAGCTATTTCGTCTGCATCCTGAAAATCTGTGGCTAACATTTTGGTGTCAAACTGAGTATGTGACATTCAGATTACATCTTCCTTCTATCCTGCTTTCCCTTTTATCCCAGCAAAGCAAATTCATTTCATCCACCTGCATCAACCACTCATGTAACTGACCCCAACAAACACAGTCTCATAACCTCTTCTAATGCCACCATATGTAAACCCACATCATTCAACTACTTTGCTTTCCTGTCTTTTCTGGAAAACACAGGACCTGCACCTCTTTTGACCAGTGGTTCCTCTTTGCTGCCTCCAGATCTGCCCTGTGTGACCTGCTATTTGCATTGTGATCATCCCTGGGTATCCATAGGGACTCCTGCAGTGCCCTACAGACTGCCTCAGGGCACATGGACCCACCAGTGTCAGTGTGGTGGAACTGGCAGTGTGAATTGCCAGGCCCAGCTGGGATTGTGCTGCTGCCTGTTGTCTCAGACATCTTAGTTTTCACAGCCACATGCTTACAGTGGATTGGGATTTAGTAAATAACCAGCACTGAGTTTAGGGGCACAATCACTTCTCTGGTCCTGCTGGCCACAGTATTTCTGATACAGGCCAGGATGTTGTTGGCCTTCTTGGCCAACTGGACACACTGCTGGCTCATGATTCAAAACACTACTGATCACACACATTTGCATCAAATAGACTCATCAGAGCATGCACATGTAAAAAGGTTCATCTAAGGCCTTCTTAAGTGTGTCTGAACCTGCCTGCAAGTAGCTGGGGATCTGCATAAGCAGAAGCTGGCCAGCTTTTACTTCATCACTCGTGCTACTGCTGCAACAGAAATCTGCAGGCTGGTGCAAAGCCCTGCTTAGATGGGTTATCTTGCCAGATGGAGATGAGCACTCAGCTGTGTGGAGGCAGGCCTCTGGGAAGACAATTGTGACCTGGGGTCTGCCTGGATGGGGTTTCATGCTCTGTCAAAAAGACCTGAGTCCTGAGTTTCTACCTATTTAGCCATATGTAACTGGCTGGTGGAAGGTACTGTAGGAGTATGTGCAGCTCTTATGGCTCTATAGGATAGCAGGGGCCAGCTCAGCCTCAGGGGACAAATTAGTTAAGACAAAGAGGGTGAGGAGAGGGTACTGTGGATGGACCTCAGGCACAAAAAAGGTTTTGAGGGCATTCAAGAGGAAGACAGTTTCTGCCAGCTCTACAAAGTATTACCTCTCTCCTCAAAGGCTGTGGGGAGCTGAACAGCACGAGTTGCATGGTGTTAGGACAATTTATGGGCTCTCTGCTTCAGCTGAGTACCTCGGGCTGAGGTTAAACACCATTTTTCCAGCACCACTGCTCTGTAGCTATGATAAGAAAAGTCCAGTGACAGCCCAGGTGAGCACAAATACACACAAAAGAGTCAGATGACTAGGCCAGCTACTGACCTCCAGTAGTGATATACCCATGCATAAACACACTGACTCCACAGCATTGGTGGTTTTGCCTTCCTGTGTATAGACTACTGCAATCTACCACCTTTTATATCAGATCTACATACACAATAAACTTTGTTTTATCCAAATCTCATCCTACCAACTGGAAGCACCTCCTGCTTAACAGCCACATACTTATCCATTACATAAAAATATCCTTGTATACAAACCACTTTATGAGTCAGAAAGTAAATTCAAGCAGTCACTCATGAATGAGATCATACAAGTATGATAGGTCCTGAAATCATGAGTTTAAATGTTCAGTAGAAGCCAAAAAAAAGCACATTCAATATTGAGAATAACTAGAGAAGAAACAAAGAAGGTGGCAGATTGTGGTACTGTTTAAACCTCTGATTTGCTTGTGCCTTGAATTACACAAGTAGTCCTGATTTTCTGATCTCAAAAAGGATACAGCAGAAGTGGAAAAAGACCAGAGAAAGGCAACAAATGCAGGGAAGCTTCATATACAAAACAACAGGATTTTGAGCAACCTGATCTAAAGGAAAGTATCCCTGCCCATGGCAGGAGATTTGGAATTAGATGATCTTTAAGTTCCCTTCCAAGCCAAACCATTCCATGGTTCTTCAGCCAAGGGAAAAGATCATAGTAAGGGAAATTACAGGCATTACTACAAGATGATGAGCAACACAGATAGCTATTGACTGTTGATTGTGTCCTCCAATACAAGAATTAGAAGATATTAAAAGAAGCTTGTGGGAACAAGGTTCAAAAATAAGGGATGTGGGATGCACCAGAGAAGGTGCTTTGCAAAGGAGTTATGTCTGTGCACATTGCCTCTTGTGCTACCAGTGGGCACTGCTGAAAAGCGACTGTCCCCCACTCCTTCACTTCCTCCCCTCAGGTAGTTATACATGCTGATGAGCTCCCCCTTGAGCCTTTTCCTCTCCAAGCTCCACAGTCCCAGTGCTCTCAGCCTCTCCTCACAGGACGTGCTCCAGTCCCTTAACTGTCTTTGTGGCTCAGCACTGGACTCACTCCGTTCCATTTGTATCTTTCCTGTACTGGCACGCCCACTAAAGACAGCCCACTAAAGGCTGCCCCGTAAAGACTGAGGCACAGAAGGCATCAAGTACCTCAGCTTTTTCTGTGTCCTGCATCACCAGGCCTCTGCTGCATTCAGCAGTGAGCCACATTTTCCCTGGTCTTCTTTGTGCTGTTTATGTATTTGTATAAGTCTTTCCTGTTGCCATTCATATCAGAGAGTCACAGAGTCACAGAATCACAGAATGTTAGGAGTTGGAAGGGACCTCTAAAGATCATCTAGTCCAACCCTTGGCTTACCTAACAGTGTCCCTCCAAGATAAGTGACAGCTCTGACGTCCACTGGGTAACCTGTCCCTGCTTCCATCCCCTGTAGACTTCCTTATCACATCTGCAATCAGTTAGGCTTATGTCTGTTCCTTCACATCACTCCTCCATCATCTCCTCTCCGGCAGCTTTCCTACCTGACCTTTACATCAGGCTCTTTTCTTCACAATTCCCCCTGTCCTGGTTTGGGTTAGAACAGAACTAATTCTGTCCAGTGATTTTACTTTTCTGTTAAAGCTCTTCTGGGAAACTGCACTTTCTGAAACTAACATGTTTTTGCAGACACTGCCAGCTTCTAGCAGTGATAAGGCCTCATGTTTAGATTTACTACCAGGGATTGGTATGCAGAGCAAGGTCACTGCTGAATCTTGTGTCTCCCGTTGGGGGGTGCAGGGTAAAGGCTGCACCTTCAGGGAGGAGCAGACAGGACAGGTGACCCTAAACTGACCAACTAAGTATTCCATCCCATATATGTCATATTCAATATATAAACTGGGGGTCAGTTCCCCATTGTTAGTTTTGGGAGTTGTTCTTAGCTTTTGGCTCTGGCTCTTTCTTCCTCTTCTTCTTGTGCTCTTTGGTGGTTGGCATCTGAGGATAACTCTGTCTGTTCTGCCCTCGGTCCTGATCCATAAATTCCTGCATCCAGTACTGAGATCCAGCCCCTGAGCCTGGCTATATTCAATTCAAAAAGAATCCATTTCACGCTCAGAGATAGTTCCATGGTGTACACTAATGAAAGCCAGAATGATGATATGTGCACTGGAATGTCATCTAGCCCTCCTTTTGCTGGTCTCTTTCTATTGTTGATGCTATATCCTTCTCATAATTTCATCTAACTCACTTGGCAGAGTCTTGACCTATCTCACAGGTACATGCAATGAGTTTGCAATGGCACTGCTCATCTACCTTGTTAGCTAACAGCACCATAGTTGATTTTCCTTAGGCCTCTGGCATTGCTGCTTTGTGTTTTCCTCCCTTTGAGTATAGAAACACAAATTCATGAAAAGTCAAACTAATAAATCCAGAAAGAAAACTCTATTTTTGTTCAACTATATTATTTAGTATTTTCCCCCTATCTTTTTTTTTCCTTAACAGTCTCCCAATACACTGGATTTTAGATGCAACACGCACACTTCCAAAAATATTCCCAGCAACCACTGACACCAAGAATGAGGGCACTGCTTATCACTAGCAGTTGAACTACTGTATTGGAGCTGATAAAGATATTTGAAAGACATTGAGGTGCTGGAGCATGTCCAAAGAAGGGCAATGAAGCTGGTGAAGAGTCTAGAACACAAGTATTATGAGGAGATTCCTCGGGAACTGGGGTTGTTTAGCCTGGAGAAAAGGAGGCTCAAAGGAGGCCTTTTCATCTCTACAATTATCTTGAAGGAGGTTGTACTGAGGTGGGGAATGAACTCTTCTCCCAAGGAAGAAGTGATAGGACAAGAGGAAATGGCCTTAAGTTGCACAAGGGGATGTTCAGCTTGGATATTAGGAAAAATTCCTTCCCCACGGGGGTTACAAGCACTGGACCATGCTGCCCTGGTAACTGATGGATTCACCATCCCTGGAGGTAAAAGACATGTAGCTGTGGTGTTTAGGCACATGGTGTAGTGGTAGCAGTGTATGGTTAATGGTTGGACTTGATGATCTTAAAGGTCTTTTCCAACCAAAACTATTCTATGATAAAACACTGCTGGAAGTAGGCATCTAAGCAGGACACAGAGCATACAGGCATCTCTGCAATGACAATGAGAAGGTTATTCTCAATGCCTAATTCTTTTCTTTTCCTTTCTCTCTACTGTTGCAATCAAATTGCAAAGCCATCCCTGTAGAGGAAATGGTTAATCAAAAAAGCATGAGGAAAATAGATTCTAATTCCACAGTGGGCATCTCCATGGATGCACATCTCCCTGGTGACACTGCCAGGGAAAGTCAGTCCTGCTAGTATGTGGCTTTGGTTGCCTTCTCAGGGAGACATCTGGGAGCAGAGGGGCATCACCCTTCCCTGTGCCAGCATATCAATGTTGGGATGGACTGGTTTGTTTTGGCAGTACTGATTTTTAGCCAAAACAGTATAATGGTCTGGTTAACTCTACCTGCAAGTCCTACTGCATTCGTGAGAGGCAGTAAAAACAACCTGCTCCAGACTGTCACTTCACAGTTCTAACAGTACAGTTAAAGCCCCTCCTAAAATTGTGTACTTGGGAATACTGCACCCTGAGGCAAAAAAATAAAAAAGCTCCTAAACTGTGAACACATAACAAAATCACATGTGTATGCCTGCTCTGTCCTGGATCTTCATTCATACCTCCCAGTTGAGGGATCTTGTCCTCCTCTGTTCATGCTGCCCGAAGCTCTGCCACCACAGGTTTATACCATAGCATTTGCTCTGACTTATCTCCTGGCTATGCTATTTTCTGCCTCTTACATTCCAGCACCAGGCTCTTATTCTTTCTTTTTCTTCTTTTCTTTTTTTTTTTTGTATGAATCAATCCAAACCAGCTTTTCTGCCATTTTGCAGTTCTCTGCAAACCTTTTAGATTGACTGATGTTCAGAGAAACCTTTCAGATGCTCCTGCCATACTTAGAGCCAGCACTCAGTTTTAAAGTCCTAGGATTGTAGGAATTTCAGCTATTGTTTTTTTCCTTTTCTTAAAGGTTGTTTTCTAGACTAGCTGCTTGTAAAGAAAATCCTGACAGTGTCACCTGTAAGAAACAAATGGAAATTGTTTTAAAATAACTTAGGCTTCAAGCTATTCTCAAGAAACCTACAGATTCTGAACAGGGGGAGATTATAAATCAAATTGGAAACTTATCTTTCTTTTCCTTCTTCATTGACTTAGCAAGAGCTTTGCCTTTTTTATCTCCCCCTCCCCCGAATTCTGTCCCTTTGTCTGTTCACTCAGAACCCTTGCTAATGTTCAGTTTATTGTCTTAGCTCTGTCAGCTCATTGTATTTTACCTGTATTTTCAATATACTTTTTTTTAAAGACTATTGAGGATCCTGTTTAGGTAGCACATTTGACTGAAACCATCATATTTTATAACTATTTATGTGACCCTAAAGTCTTTTTTCTTATTACTTAAACTGATAGTCCATCAAATAATTAACAACCAATATTAAAGCTGACAAAAATTAAATGTTTTGAGTCTTTCTTGTAGATTTTAGACAGGACCCTGGTTTTCCTGTCTTATCCTTTTGCCTAATATAACTCCAAGGGCATTATTTCAAATTTTCTGTTTTAAACTACTTATCTACAAGTGACTGCATTCTGTCTCTCCAGCATTGCACAGTACTGCCCATGAGCAGCACTTTCTGTTGCCCTTTTTTCTTCTTTGCTTGCTGCTCAGCACTTTTAAGACACTGATCATCATGCATAATTTGAGTAGTACTTACGCTGTTCTGCAAAATCATAAAAATTACCAGCATTAAAAGCTGGTAAGTAGATAACCTCAAGCAAGAATGTACAGAATATTCCAAATCTCGGAGATCAGCTGGAGCCGGAGCCTGTTGTACCAGCTTTAGGCTGCACTACCACCCATCGGCTAAAAGTGGAATCACCCCAAGCAGCAGAGTGGACAAAGCCTCTGCTCTGCTGTTGGGTCACAGCGTGACACAGTAACCCTGCTCCTACAAGTTGTGCATCCCAGCAGCTGAAGACTTCTCATTTCTGATGGATTTAGCTGCAGTGGCTGGAAAGATTACCAACCCTCATTATGGTCCTCTTTGACCATAGCTAAATCGGTTTTCCTTTGGTAAGAGATTCTTAAAATATTTACCCTTTTCAAATGTAAAGTTCTCTTCATGGATGTAGATGCAAGCTATCTGCTCTTCTTTCTCATCACTCTCATCACTATAGGATCACTCTCTACAGCTGAAGATCTTAGTATTTGGAAACAGTTCCTGTGCAGGACTGAATCCAAATTAAGCTTGCTACTGATTTCTTAGTACTGCCTAGGTAAAATCACTTAACTTTGAAGGTTATTGCCAGCAGAAGCAATGAACTGTTAAAGGTTTTGATAATGTCAGTGTGATCCAGTGCATCTTCAAACAATTTATTATTTTATTTGGTCACAAAAATAATCATCAAATCTGCTTCTTTTCATGTCGATCATGTGCACCTTTCTCTCATTTCTTTACTACTTACAGCACCTGCAGTAGCATTGCTTAAGAGTGGAACAAAATGTGCAGGTCTAAAAAGAATTAAACACAAATATCAATCTTATTGTGCCTACTGCAGCCATCTTTTATCATATAACTAAATATTTAGGTAAGAAAGATCACACTGAGTTTTGTCCAGGAGTTATGAAAAATGTGAACCTTTAACATTCAGTCCATCCTGCATATCTCATGAATGGCAATGTTGTTATACATACACATATATCTTGGAGCTGAACAGCTTTTTATAAGTCAGTGTCAGTTTCAATTAGGCACTTGCCCAAAATGTACCTAACTGTAAGAATACAAAAACTTCTAGCATTATCTCTATGAGATAACTTAAAAATTTTTGCTTCATGTCATAGAAGTAAGATTGTTCTGTAAACTATCTGGTTGCATTAGCTCATTTCATACCCAATATCCAACCTTCAGCAGCTCAGCTTATTATACATAACATCTTCCTTTACATCACTTCTAGCTGAAGAGCTCTTCATGTTAAAAACAGGTAATGCAGCAGTATTGCTACTGGGTTGAAATCTTGGAACCAAACATGAGAAGTATAAACACTGTACAGAGAGAGATGCAAACACAGCTTTATAGGTATATGAGGATCTTGAGATTTAGATTTTATTTGCAGCTCAGAAAAATACTAATTATTAAGCCTAACTCATAGTATAGTTATTAGTGGTTTTACACTAATACAAGGTAGCAACAGGCAGAATAAAAGGAATATTCTATTGAGTCTTTCTTTATTGTAAACACTTAGGGTTTTGGTTTCTTTAAATGCTATTCCTGCCTGGTGAGCCTGACCATGAGCAAATAGACAGCCAAGATAGTACAAATTCAACAACAGAGTGCATGTGTGGATCTTGTCAGTATTATGAGAATGCCTTTAGTTTATAACTTTTCTAAACTGTAGTTCACAGATGAAACATGATCTTTATTGTATCATATATTAAAAAGCCAAAATGTATTGTCTATGTTTTATAGCATTTCCTTAGTAAAACTTCCTTGTATTGCCCATTATTTTCAGTAAGAAAAATCTTTTAGAGCATTTCTGACACAGAACTATACTAGTTATAGGAAATGCATGAGTTTTGTTTGTGGTGTGCTTTGAAGATGGAACTAAAATTTTCCATGCAACTGTTTAATAAAGCAGTGCATGAGTGCCCACTCCAGGATATGTGAATTTCTTCTCTTGTTAATATGAACAATATTGCATGACAAATACTCAGCTGTATAGGCTTGCTGAGATCTTTATTATTTTAATATTTTTAATTCTATCAACTGTTTAAAAATAACTGCATTTTACCTCCATTCAGCAGAGGGCAAAGTTGTTATTTGAGCAGCTGATTCATTTAATCAGAAAGCTGTTCTAAAGTTGCTTCAAAATTTTTTTGTAATGTCACTGTTAGTATGTTTAATAGTATTTGGATGTAGCCTCATGTTGTTATATGAAGTTGTAGGATGGTCATTTCATTAGATTTCACTGAGCAGTGATAAACCTTCAAGGATTATTTATGCATAAACTGAAAGGTACCACACCTTCTGGAAATGCAACAGTTGCTGCAGTGAAACATCTAAATAGTGAAATATTTATAAAAACAAGGAGTATGGGAGGCAGATGGGGGCAAGAGGGAGCCCTTCTTCAAAGTCAAATGTCTGTTCCTTTCTGCATGTATACATGTAATTATTTTTCTAGACTCTTTATGTTAAAATTCAGGTAAGTTTTACATTAGAATTGCTTTTGGAGTCTACTAATTTTAACTTTACAATCTTTTAGTTTTTCCTAAATGTTGCTTCAGATACTGTTTAGAACCAGGTCCCTGCTGCTGTTGGGAAACAAGACCAGGTTTCCAAAGCTTCCTCTGTTAACATATAAGCCTTGCTCTACAATTGCATACCATTTTCTATGCTTGAAACATAAAATCAGCAGACATGGTGTTGTTTCCCTAATGCATTCCTTATTCCTCTGAAATTTGAATTTTGGCTATTTCTAGTGAGTTATATTGGCAGTAAAACAGCAATGGTAAAATTGTGTTCAGAGGAATGCAACAATTTATGATTAACACCCCCTAGGTATTCTAGGAGGCTGTATGCAAAAGGTTCTCACAAACAATGGTGCCATTTGATACTGTCAGGTGAAATGCAAAAACATAGCAGGGGTTACACAGTTATTAGTTTATTGTGATAATATACTCACACTGCAAGCAGCATGGGGAGCCCCAGTCACCAGATGGAGGATTTTGACACAAAAGTAAACAGTCTGGTCAGGCATCTGATTGAGGCTCCATCCAGGGACATCCCTGCCTCAATTCAGGTACTAGTTCCTTTTGACAGCAGGTGAAAGACAGATAGATAGACAGACATATACATACACACACCATGCCCACCTGATTACACATCAAACAATACAATGCTGCAGTAATTAGAAGCTCGGGTCAGCATGACCTGATCATCAGTGGGGGCAGGATGTTTGTGAGCTGGGACTAGATCACAGGAATCAAGCCATTTCCTTGACTCCTCGCTGATCTTCCAAGTCCTCTCCTTGCAACTTGTACATCCTGATGTGGTGCATTTCTCTGTAGAAACTGCAAGGACCATGTTCCAAAACTTGAGAGTAGATGATTTTATGCATAGTTTTTATTTCATCTCTATCAGTGCATTAGGAAAAAACAAACAAACAAAAACCCCAAACAACAAAAACCAAGACACCCCTGTGGTATAGCTATTTACACTTCCAGCAGCACAGATAATTGTGTGTTAAAATACATTTTATATAAAAGTATGCTTCCTATTTTTTCCCTAGAAAAAAAAAATCTAATGCATTAAGTATTTTGAATTCATTCCACAATATAACCTGAAAATTTATACTGTTTTAGGAAGACTTTTGAAATAATGTACACAAACATTACCTGAAAACACTGCCTGAAGGAAGACAACGAGAATCAGAATGGCATCAGAATGAGCCATCAGTAATTCTCAGAAATGCAGCTATTTTGAGGTTAGCAGTTCTTTTGTTCACTTGGCTGCCTCTGTCCTGGCTCATCCGTATCAATTCCAATGCAAAAGTCATCAGTAAGGTGCTTCATTAAGGCATGGAAAATAGTCTTCAGTCTTGAAGAGGACTGGAGGTTCATAGAGGCTTTGTTGTTGTCGTGAGGAAGATGACTTCTGTAAATTAGGTAAGTTTACTTTTTACCTTCTTAAAAGACAAAGTTTTAAAACTAAGCCTACAGAACTAAAATGCAAAATAATAAAAGTTCAAAGGTAGATCTCCTTAGGTGAATTTTTAATCACAGCTCAGATGAGTCTGGCATGTTCTTAGTATTAGTGAAGAAAAGCAGCCTTTGACCTTTGCCATTCAGACCTGAACAGACTCAGTCCTGGAAAGTGTATGACATGCCAGTTTTGCAGCAGTCAAATGGGTCATCTTGTCCAGCTGATGCTATTGTAACCTTCATCCTTCCCAAACCATATACCTTTATCTTTCCTGCTCCAGTCTTTGAGCTCTCCTCAGGTGCCTCCTGTTAACCTTAGCCTGTGTTTGTTCTTAGTTAGTTTTCATATGGAAACAAACCGAACAAACGTTTCTTCTGAGAAGGTTGCTGCTCCTGTTGAGCTTCTTCACCGAGTATGTGTTAGAATATATGTACTATATGTGACACATATTATGTCATTACTGTTAAAAACAATATGGTAGTGGACTGGAAAAGAGCTGTTACACTGTTTTTTCAGGAAATAAACTTAAAAACATACCAAATATCATTAGTATTTTGCAGTACCAATATGAGGATATGATTAAGCACATCTACAAAACAGCTAAGTGGAACTTTTCCAATATTGAGCTAAACTGTATATTTGTATTCCTTATTTCATAAGCACATACTCTTCTGTTATACTCAAAAATGCTGATTTATGACATTTAAATTATACTTGTTTTTAACTTTCCAACACCATCAATTTATCTGAAGTAAGTCTGTCATTCAAGTTGTAATGAAATAAAAAAGGACTAACAAAGATCAGAGCTATAGAACACCAATGTTCTCTGTAACAGAAATTTTGCCAAATGTAAAAACAACCTTTGAAAACAAAGCTCTCTTCAAAATATCATTTCTTATCCTGCACTGCCCTATGAGAAAAACCTTACAAGCAAGGGAAACTAAGATCACAGATATTCTGCAACTCGTGACACTGCTTTAAGAGGCACTGTATTTGCCTGTGTGCAAGAAGGGGGTAATTTCAATCCAGTGAGGAAATTTATAGGCAGGCACAGTACCCACAGTTGCCTAAGTACACATTTACAGTTAGTTATTTTTGCAGTTGCTTAGCAGATGTTTTTACCTTTTGAGAGACTCTACATCCTTAGTGATTCTAGAAGTCTTAAAGTACTGTACTTTACACTGCCTGGTATTCACAAGGGAAGAACTTGGGGCAAAATCTGCAAGTCAGATTACAAATACACAGCTTGAGAAATACAAAATATATCCTTTGTGTAAAGGAACAGATACATTTGAATGGGAAAAGAGTGAGGGGAGTTGACTAATTCCAAACTGTAGCAGCAAAATGTGAATTATAGCTACAGTGAAAATAATGACCTCAGTATGGCCTTTTTTTCTGAAGCACCAATACATTGAGTGAGCTATTTAAATGTTAGACATGAGGAGAAATCTCTCTAGGCATTTTCATCTGGACATGCTTCTGTTAACTAGAGAAAACAGACATTTTACAATACAATACTCAGTACCACCCCAAAGAACTGACCTGCTTTTCAGTTAATCAATTAATTCTTTTAAGTTCTGAGTGTTGATTTTATTGCTACACATGCTCAAACTAAGAGCCCACTGGATATGCCAGGCTCAGCTTGCTGACAGTTTCAAAGACTTTCCACTTCATTAATTGTGGAAAAATTGCTAAGCTGACAAAGTGTTCCCATGCAACATGACAAACCCCACTTCCACATTTTTCAATTGAAGATGATGATTCTGTGGTTGACAAATGTTTGTAGTAACAAAATGGAAAATACTGTTAAATATTCTTCAAGGCAACTGCTACAGTTGCTTGGTTTTGTAACTGACCCATAAATAGCAGCTCTATTTCAGCATTCTCATCAGTATTATGACACAGAAACCTGAATTACTACCGGATGAATATAGGAAAAGAGAAAGAATCTGGAAGCTGACAAGATGCAAGGAGTATTTGTAAGTGCTGCACTTGCAGGTGATGTCAGACAGCATCAGATGTTCAGAAGCTATTTTTTTTTTAATACCAGAAAGCTATTTTGAAACTAGGGCCCACCACCAGTTATAGGTTAGATGAGGCATCTCATTAAAACATCCCAGAGAGAGAGCACTTCAGGTCTTCTGTAGAAAAATAGTCCACATGCAGTAACAAGGAACAATAGAGAAAACTGCACCCTTAGAAAGTTTACCAAGGTGCTTCCATCATTACTGACTTGTGAGGACTGAGTATAAATAGAACCTTTATTTTAAAATTATTTTGCAGTGTAGCTTTCATTTCCTTTTTTGGTAACATATCTGCAGTGATACTGCTAATGCACTATGATCCTCTGTGTTGTCTGCACAGGCTCATCCTACTTGGTTTGCATACCATCAGAGATCAAGGGTGGTTTAATACAAAAGTTTCTGCATTATGTACTTGTTTGTGACCTTCACGTTCTCCTCATCATGTGTTCAGCCTAATTCTGGAAAGTTATGCAAACCTTTGTAGGAATTTGTGATTTTTAAGTTTTTGGCTTTTTTTGTTTGGGCTTTTTGTTTTTAATTAAGTCTGAGAACTCTGCAAAAATCCTAATAAAGTAGATAAAAGTTTCAGAGGTAAATTGAGATATATGCATAACAAACTTACTATTTTTTTTAATCACCCACTCTGGTAAGCAGAGCAACTACTAGGCTGGTCACATGGTAACAAAAGTTTACTTACATTAAGGAAGGATGGTAAGCTGATTGTGTGCAAGATTTTCTTAAATGTGCTTGGAAAAGCTCCAAGGTCTGTTTCTGCCTTTATGACTCGCTCTTCCAGCCCAGCTACGTTATTTCCAACCATCTTCACAAAAGCCTAGTGTGAAAAACAAAACACCAAAAGAAATCTAACTTCTTCACTAACAAATTAAAGTAGAATTATGTATTGCATGATGGTTGTGAAAGTTCCATTGCTTAAATGACAGAGTCAAAAACTCCAGACTCCTATATCCCTTCCTCACCAGGGTAGAGTAGAACCTCTCTCGACCTATTAACCACACCCCTTCTAATACACCCCAGAATACCACTGACCTTCTTGGTCACAAGAGCACACTGCTGGCTCATGGTCATCCTTCCATCCACCAGGACCTCCACATCCCTTTCCCCTTCACTGCTCTCCAACAGGTCCATCCCCAACCTATACTCATACATGGGGTTGGTCTTTTCCAGGTGCAAAACTCGACACTTGGCCTTAATAAATTTCATTCAATTTCTCCCTGCCCAACTCTCCAGCCTGTCTAAGTCGCTGAATGGCAGTACAACCCTCTGGTGTGTCAGCCACTCCACCCAGTTTAGTGTCATCAGCAAACTTGCTGAGAGCACACTCTGTTCCCTCATCCAGGTTATCAATGAATATACAAACTTGCTGAGAGCACACTCTGTTCCCTCATCCAGGTTATCAATGAATATACTGAACAGTACTGGTCCCAGTACCAACCCCTGAGGGACTCCACTAGACACAGGCCTCCAACTAGACTCCATCCCATTGATCCCATTGAAGATCTCTGCTTCAAGCAGTTAATTAAAAAAAAGCCTAAAAACACACTGCCTTTTAGAATGCTCAGTCTCCAGAAATTCTTGAATACATCTGCAAGATACCAAATACATACCTCTAGCTTGTCAATCTTCCTGTAGATCTGTCTCATTTGTGTAGCTTTTGTGTAAATTTGAGGTATACTTTCATTGACAACTTGAGAGGAATCACTTCGAATCTAAAGGCGATTCGGAGAAACAACAGAAAATGGATGAATAAGAGAAAATGTTTAGTAGGTTTCATTCTGGAAACTTGAACTGTGTTGCAATTAACAGATTAAAACTCATACTTTAAAAATAAGACATTACTAGTATAAAAATACTAGATTAAAGCTAATAAGCTAGCTTCTTGAGATAGTTGAGCAACCAACTTTGAAGAAATTTTATTTTGCATAGGCAAATATTTACCTTTATAATTTAATTCAAAATAGGCTGCTACAGCCTTATCAGCACTGAGATATGGAACATTTCCCAAGACATATTAAAGAACTAAATATATTAAATTAAAATTTGGGCTTAAATTTTACTAACTGTACATCTCCTCAACTTTGCTGAAACATTCAGGCCACAAAATCTTGTCTTACTGATATATATATATATAAAAATACATAGTAAAGTTTCCCTTAACAGCACTACAGGAGAATTATATATGCTTTAAAAGATGGCTTGTACATCAGTGTCAGCTTATAGGAACTTTCCATTCAGTTTCCCCATATCCCCCCACATAAATGTAAAAACAAAGTTGCCTTTCTGATGAAAAGCTGCCCTAAAGACAAACCTAGCTTTGGAGTTTTGGCAACTCCAATTAGACAAACTACAGTAGATGTCTTTATGTGTTTTAAAGGAGAAGCAGAATATCATATTGTTCTTATAGACACCTGTCATTAAGCCATTCATAATGGGATTCCATATATTTACAAAGACAAATATACAAACAAAATTAGGTAAATATGCAGTTACATAGCTTTATAGGTATATTTTGCTCTGACATGAAAGTTTTGTGGTTTGCATTCATAAGCTACCTAATTATCAAAATGAGTCTAGTTATTCCGTGTGCTTTTATACTGGAATTCACCTAGACTAAAGGCTGCTTTCTATCTCTGTCTCATTTGAAAACACAAGTTCACATGACACTCTATTCTGAACTCAAAAACACAACTACATGCAAGTTATACATACCATGTCCAGCATTCCCACAAACTCATCCACTCTGGTCAGCAAATCTTCTAAACTCTTGTCTAAGCTTTCTATCTGCAAAAGAGAAATATTTTAAAGGTACCTGAAAACTCCCAGCCCACTCACTCCCCTCCCAACTTTCCCAAACAAAACCTCTGAGTACAGATAACAGGCAGATTAAAACTAAGCTAACAGAAATCCCACAGCTTTCCTATCTTGGATATGTTAAACATAGGTGACCACACATAGCAGCAGACAGAATCATGGAACGGTTTGGGCTGGAACGGACCTCTAGAGGTCATCTAGTCCAACACCCTGCAGCAAGCAGGGACACCTATAAGTAGGTTAGGTTGCCCAGAGCCCTGTCCAACCTGGCCTTGAATGTTCCTGGGGATAGGATATCTACCACTTCTCTGGGCAACCCGTGCCAGTGCTTCACCACTCTCATTGTAAAATATTTCTTCCTTCTACCTAGTTTAAATCTCTCCTCTTTTAGTTTAAAACCCTTACCCCATGTCATGTAGCAACAGGCCCTCCTAAAAAGACTGTCGCTATCTTACATATAGATCCCTTTCAGGTACTGGGAAGCTGCTACGAGGTCTCCCCGGAGCATTCTCTTCTCCAGGCTGAACAACGTCAACTCTCAGCCTTTCTTCCCAGAAGAGGTGCTCCAGCCCTCTCATTTTTGAGGCATCCTCTTGCACAGACCCTGTCTCGCACAGACCTCGTGTAACCGGCGCAGGGTGCAGAACCGGGAGGCCGCCGGCTGAGAAGGCCCAGCCACGCCGCGCCCCCAGGAGACTGCCCTTCCGCGTCCCACCGGCTCCCCAGCGCGGCCCGGGCAGCCTCGCTCCGTGCGCCTGACACTCGGCGGCTGGGCCGGCAGGGCCAGGCCGCTCTTGGCGAAGGGCCTGCACCACCCCCGCTCCCCGGGGAGCATGACAGGCCCGGCCGCAGGGGCGGTGCAGAAGCCCCTGTCCGCTCCCCCAAGGCGCAACAGCCCCTCACCTGCTCGCTGAAGAGGCTACGGTCAGCCAGCAAGTACGCAGAATAGGCAGCGGCGGTCGCACTGAGCGCCGCCTGCGAGGCGTCCTCGTCTTCCAGCTCCCCGAGGCCGGAAGCGCTGCTATGGCTCTGGGAGACGTTCCCGCTGTCCGCGCCTGGGCAGGAACCCGGCGGATCGGCTCCAGCTCCCCTAGCCGGTCCGCCAGCGGCCGCCGCCATGCCTCCCCCCTCCCCGGGGCCGTTCCTCCCCGCGTCAGGCGGTGCCGCCGCCGCGCATGTGAGCGAGGCGGGGCCGGCGCAGGCGCGGCCGGGAGCGGCCCAGACCGGCGGCCTCCACCCGGCCCGGATCGGGAGTGAGCGCACGTAGCATAGGTGTCTAGGCATCGAGGCGCCCTCCTGGCGTCTGGCTGTTCGAGCCTCAGGACTCGCAGGCCCCTCGGCAGCCCCGGGCCGAGAGCGCAGGCTGTGCGCTCCGAGCTGCCTCGCGACTTTTCGTTGGTGCAAATAAGCACAAAATGTTTGCAAATCAGCACACAACGTTTGCAAGCCTCAGAAGTTATTTCACAAAGTGTTAGCTTCAAAGCTAATGAATTTTCTCAGCTTGTAATTCATCTTGGGTACAAAACTTTCACACTGATGTGTGAAATGCACCTTTATGTTTCCTAGATGCTAGGATGAATTCTTTGAAGATATTTTGTACTAGGCTGCTTTGCTTGGACAGTCATGCTGAGCAGTCTCAAGGCAAAGGTGTGCAGTGTTGCAGAGTATCACTAAGCCAGAGGTACTGTGAACTTACTAAGGAGCCAGAACTGCCTCAAGTCCTCCAAACCACGAGGTCTGAGACAAGCTGTGTTATGAAAAGCACAGCAAACTCCTTGGTTCCATAGGAATCAGTATACAGTACCTTTTAGTAAAAGCAGTACTGGAAAAGAAACTTGGTATCACTAACAACTGGGGGGAACCAAAATCTGTAATGTCAGAGAAAAAAGCATTACTAAAATGGTTACATATTTGAAGAGTTGCCTAATCCGGGTATTTTGTTTCCACAGGGAGGTGAGATACTTCCACAGAAATATGTGCTTAAACACAGAGGAGAGGATACAGCGTAGAAGACAGTGCACATTTTATTGCAGACAGGTCACATTTTCATCAGTTAAATAAGGTAAAATGAGTAACTTCAGCCAAACAACTCTCATTTATAAAAGCAGTATTTAAGGTGTAACAAAATTCTCCTGATAAGATGGTCTGATTGACTGAAGTAGACCCAGCTATTCACTTTTTAACTGCATCAATAATCATGTTTTTTAAAAAAATGAAAACCTTTGGTAAAGTACAAACACAGTTTTAAGATGAACAGGATCAATGTTCTATTCCTACTGTGCTGGGAAAAATAAGTACAGCTCTATAACTGCTGTGATACCTAGAAGAGGTTTAATTAGAGTAAGTGAAAGAATTTTAAAATAAACTTTTAAAGCAAATCTAAAAGAAATAAACTAAGTTCAATGTCCCAAACATATTTAAAAATGAGCAGAAGACTGGTTGTTCCACAGGTATTCTAAATTAGCAACAATGAATTAGTTTGCACATCCTTTGTCCAGACATTACAGATTCCAAAATGGAAGGTAAGTTTTTCAAACCAAGACTTCCGAATTCATACCCATACAATAGTTAAGAAATGTCTATTCCACCATATAAAAAAGCTTTAATGTACTACAAAGTTAAAACCAAAAAGAAAATGACAAGCTAAGAGTAGAAAAATACATTTTGTTCCTTACACTGATCAAGATATAATAAAACACTTAGATTAGACCACTTCCTTCAGTTCATGGCATTTTCAGAAGCTGACAGTTATCAACTCAACAGCCCCTGGTTACCCATCAGCTAGCAACCAGTAAAGATGCCTGACCATCAGCAAACATTCAGCATATTTTAAGTTTCTAGAAATCCTGTGTAGACAACTAACCTTTATTACTAGAAAAGTCCAAAAATAACAGAACTCTTCTAAGTTAGGTTTGACAGTCAATCAGTATCCCTCCTCAGTATAGCAACCAGCCACTCTTTTGCAAGGAAATATCTTGTAGATTAAGGTTGCCCCTGAGGTACAGCAAGGACGTGAGCCAGCTCTGAGATAAAAAGGGATAGTCTTAGCACAGTCCTCCACTTCTGCTACCTTCTTGCTTGCATCCCTAAAATTCACATGAACCATGATACTGAAAAAAACAGAGATGATGGAAAAAAGAGGTATTATCTAATAAATATCAAAAAAAGAATACATTTACACTTAATAGTGCTCAACCTAATTTTAAGCCCTTACTGCGATGCTTTCCTTTTTCTTGTGCTGCAGGCAGTCCTGCTTCTTACCAGCAGGTGGTGCTGGTCCCACAGCAGTGACAGCAACATTCCCCAACATGGCCTCATCAGGATTCTAAAAAACCATACATATCCTTTTGCTTGGAAAACGTATTTGCAGCATGTCCTTAACGTTGTTACCACCAGAGTAGGAAACTGCTACTTTTATAAAGCTTGTCTGGATTAGACATAAAGTTGCAGATATGGTGTAAACAAGTTAGAGGAAGGTCCCTCATGTAAGGGTAGAAGATCAGATGGCTACTAAGATGCACTCTTTTTAAATTGGTATTAGAACAAAACCAGATTCCACTTCAAATAGACATATCTGTTACTACTAAAATCTAATTCATATACATGCATGTATAAATACATCCACCCATGCATTCAAACCCACGTTTGTAGCACTGCCATTGGTAGCCTGTAAGACTGCTGAGATTTACACCAACTAAACCAAATTTGTGTTCTCACTTTAAGGCTGGGACATAAACCAGGTTTTACACTCTGGCTTTCTCCTGACAGATTTTGCAGCGTATCACAGTTTTATGTCTAATTTCAGATGCTACGTTTCCTAGAAAGCAACAGTTTTCTTCACCTGTGAGGTCTATGACAATATCAGCTCTCTGTGCATAATGTTGCAAGAGTCAACTGTCAAATTGGCACTTAAGACTGTAAGAAGAGTTGCAGGAATTGCTACTAAAGTGTAATGACTGTTCCATCCTCCTCAATACCTCCTCTGGGGATAACCAGACTGTGTCGGGGATCAGTTTTTAAGGAACTGAGTAATTTGTGGATGTTGCCATTGCTTTCTCGGCCAGAGTTGCTGTTGAGCACCAGGTCCCTTTGAAGTCTGTGGCTAAGGCTGCTGCCATTGATTCGAGAGAGGCTACTGGAAGTAAGGCTGTGCAGTTTAGGAATGTGTTGTGGCTCCAGACCGCCCTCAATGACAATGTCAGCCTCTTCATCACTCTCCATTTCATCAGGGTGGAAGTTCTGCAGCACGTGGGATGTAGGCAAGCTATGGTGACTCGCAGTGCTGTCTGTAGACTGGCCAGAGCTACCAGACATCCTACTGCTTCGAATAATATTGTTCCTCTGGTTTGCTGGCTTGACTGTGATAATAAGATTATGGCTGTTGGCAATCATCATGTCTGTGACTTGGTCAAGAGTCTTTCCTGCTACTTCAATGCCATTAACTTCCAGGACTTCATCATTCACAGCCAGCAAGCCTGTGCTCTCTGCCAAACCTCCAGGAACCATACGAGAGATGAAGATACCAGGGACTTTTTCTAGACCGTGAGGAGTAACCCTTACGCTGGTGCCATCACGAATGTAAAATCCTAAGGGTTTCTCACACCCATGACGATACAGCCTCACTCTCCTGTGTGTTTCAGGAAGAATGTCCACATCAATTATGGAAGACACTGGTCTGAAATCATGAGGCATGCTAATGTTAATGTGAGGACGCCGGCGGAGGTTGTCATTGCGGAGTGTCACCAGAGCCTTCTTCTTCCTCGATAATGTATTGGTCCCAAAATTACTGTAGTCCACTTCATCTGAAAGAAGAACAGTACCAACATATCAATCAAACAGAACAATTCAATCTACAGGCCACGTTCCTCTTAACTTCAGTCTGGTGAAGCTGTACTATTACTAATATGGAAAAAAATGAATTAATTCTTCTACTTACTTTAACCCTTCTTTCATTTTATGTCCATCAGCACATCATTAGGAATGAATGAGCTGTTTTCAATGACTACCAGTATTTCCCTCATATTTTGAGAGAAAAAGGCTTCCGATTCTCAACTCCTGTTGTCAGCTGTTCAGAATGCAATTACTTGCAGCTGCAGGCCTGATATACCATCTCAAATGTGAGACTGTATTTTCAGAGCTGGATTGTGACTTTACATGTACATCTCAAGTGGACAAGGAGTATATACACATTCTTAACCTAAAAGTCCAAGTACCTACTTAGAATCATAGAATGTTAGGGGTTGGAAGGGACCTAGAAAGATCATCAAGTCCACCCCCCCTGCCAAAGCAGGACACCTTAGATAAGGTCACACAGGAACGAGTCTAGGCGGGTCTACTTAGGCATAGTAAGTCTTTCTTAGGAAGGGATTTATGTTACTATGCATTTCTCAGTAAAGCACTTTTCTCTTTGAAATATTTCACTTCATTTCAGCTGACTCTGACAGCAATGGAAAGTGCCAAAGGTGCTGAGTACCAAAAAAAGTCTCTGCAAGCAAGCGGCCCAGTAGAAAACAAGCAGGGAGAAACAAACTGCTTTGCTGCCTAGTCCACGTGCTAAGGATCATAGGACAAACACACACACTCATGCCCTTGAGCAGAAGATCCACAGGAAAACAACCTTTCTAGGGTCTACTATTTAAGGAATTGTTTAAGTATTTCAGTTTCTGTAGCAGTATCTCAAGGGAATGTGCAAAGTGATCAACTTTAAATCAGCCAATATGACAAGTCACTCCATATGAGAAGCTCATGTTATGCTTTGCATAAAAAAATACTCTGTTGTGAAGTTAAGTGTACAAAATGCATCACTACATTTCACACTAAAAATACTGTGCAGATTTTAAACATGAAGCATGCACTAGCTGGAAAATTATTTCACTGGGAGTTTAAGCATGCTAACACTTTTCACATAAACTAGCAGACTTTCAGTTTATTCTACTGTTGAAGAGGAGCAGTAAAATACATAAGTACAGTTACAGAACTGCCAATAACAAAATTCTCTTCAACAAATTAATCTTGCATAGTAATGTTTGAGAAAGTAAGACAATAACTCTACCTGATAAAGGTTGAAAGAAGAATTAACCACAACACAGTTAATTCTCACAACACACAAGTTTGTGATGATCAAGTAGTAATGTCACAGGAGAACTACAGTGGTCCTCCTGACACATGTAAGTCATTTCTGAAGCAGCTTCCTTTGGCCGAACCACCACCAGGGCAATGGCACAAAAGAAGTGGTTGTTTTGTGCCTGTGACCTCCTCACCTGTATTCAGCCCACTAATCTGTCTCCCCAGATGACTGCCAGCATTCCTAACCTCTGAGCAGTTTCAAAACAACCACCTCTTTTAATAACAAAAAGCCCAGCTTACCACAAAAATGCTATTCTTTTCCCCTCCAAACATAAGCCAGGCAGAAGCAGGGATTACTTTACAATTGATATAGGCTACTTCCAGTGCTGGACTACTAACGATTCTTGGATTTAGTATTTCAGGGATGGATCATGTTAAAAAACGAAGCCCATGTCCTATTGATGACTGTAATTTTTGTTTTAAAAATCTTTGTCAGGTATCAGTTTCCAACTCTGACCCTAAACAGGATTACATATAAAAAAGAAAGTCCCAGTTTTAACAGGTAAACCTATTATAGGTTGGAGAAATGACACCTAGCTTGAAGATGTTTTAAGAAAAAATACTAGTTAACACTATTTTCTAGAAAAAGATCAAGTATGGAATACACATTCCTTGACAATACAGGGATTATTACATTACTTGTATTCAAGATGACCTGCTCACCAGCAGTTATACTTGCTTGGGATATCACCTTAAAATAAAATAAATAAATAAAAGAAAAAACCCCACAGAACAAAACAGCTACTGCCTTGATGCTGTGTAGAGCCACTACTACTGCTACAGCACAGTTTAACATCAGCTGTTGCTGTGGCAGCAAAATGTCATCAATCCTTAACAAAAAGGAAAAAAAGAAATTCCTTCTTCATGAGGGAGCTGGGGAGAGGTCAGCCAACATTACCTACTTTTATCAACTACAGGGTGGTCACACAGGTATTACCTATTTCCAGCAACAAACTGCTCAGGTGCCATATGCCAGACTGAAATGAAAACTGTATCCCTGCATAATTTAAGGTGATGCAATAATTTAATGAAGGTCAGCATCTTCTCGTTAGGTTTTGAGTTTCTCACCATATAGGGTTTCAAGCAGGAATGCCACTTCAGATAATGAAATGGACTGTGCTTGATGCCAGATCTTGGTGAAGACCAGTAGAACCCACAGAACCAGACAAAGCTCATTTTTCATTTTTCACTTGTTGCAATATCAAATTCTCCTTCTGAAGAGCAGAAAGTCTACAAAAATCTGCATGCATACTGGCAGGGGAAGTGCCATCAAGTGGCACATCTGAACAGTGCTTAAAGCTTCATACTTTACAGGGTGCTGTATTTTCCTATGTATGGAATGAGGCCAGAGTGAAATGTTACATGCTGGTGAGGGCAAATTAGGTTTTTTAGAGCTGAATATGACACATTACTTAGAATAGGGTAAATTCTCATGTACAAGATGCAGTGCTTTCAGACAAAGATGTATTACAAACTGGATGGATAATCCTGGATAACCACTAAACTTTGGAAGTCTTGAACCTGAATTCTACTTGTGCCCCTAATTTGTTTCCTACTGAAAATACTATTCCTGTAAAAAGAGAACAACATTTACTACAGTTGGAGGAGGAATCCTCAGCTTTCCCATTCTCTCCTACTTGAAACCACAACCCAAAGCTACACGAAAAAAATAATTTCAAACTCTTCTGCAGGCACTGAATATTATTGCAACTCTTTTCCTCAAAAGCTTCAGTTTTCACTACATTTTAAGAAACATTTTGTTATCTGATAAGCAGTTACAGGAAAACTTTAAGTATTTTGGCTGGGTCATTTCCATCTTTTCTGTCAATATGTGTTTTTTGGGGTTGGTTTGTTTTTGTTTGTTTGGTTTGATTTTTTGTTTGTTTGGGTTTTTGTTTGGTTTTGTTTCTTACTTTGATTTTATTTATCTATTTATTTCAACTGCTGGAACTACCTTCCCTTGTCTAGCCAACAGTAAAACCCATTAAAGATGTTTTCGCTTCCAAGCATGGATATTTCACTATCAGAATGTTATTATTTTTAAATGCACCTAGAAGGTTATAAATGATCACACTTGAGGTATTTTTCTGCAATTCTGTAGTCAGCCTGTGTTTTTACAGATTATATTATCCCTTCCTGGTGGGCATCATGAATCCTATCGTTAGGTCACACGTTAGGTACGTAACAGCAGAGCATACTTTAAAGGGTTATTTATAAGGTAAAGAAAACTGCTTAGAGCATCTGGTTGTAGGCAAAAGAGTATTGTATTGCTTTAATTTACATGAAACAAGAAATTATAGACCTTCTGAAAAAAAACACTAGGAGCTCCACTCCCACTGCTTGGACAGCTGCTTTTCATAGGAACTGACTGCCAGATGAAATACCAAAGCTTAGCCAGATAAGATTGTATAAACAAGCTGAATTCCACAGAGAAGTAGACTGCCAGGCTCCTATAGGAGCAGTTCATTTCAGACTCTACGTTTTCAGTGTACATGCACTCATGGGTTATTATTTCCTCTGGGAACTGTGGAACATTAGTTGACAGTTCTGGAAAGTACTTCAAAGACAAAATTACTTCCACTAGGGAGACCAGCACTTCAGGCAGCTTGGGAAGGAGTCCAATGAGTCATTAATAGTGAAGGGTAACCCCTCCATCCAAAAGATCTCTATTACTGAGCATTCAAATTAGCAGCAATCATAAAACCATTTCAAGGGAATGTGTCATGTTTAACCACTTCTACCTTTTTGTGCCCCAGCTATGAAACACTGTCTGCTTTTGACACAAGTTGCATTCAGCGTGTTTTCTCAGAAAGATCAAAACCAGAAGCATTTGTGAAAGCAATCAGACAATAAGCTGGCAGCCTCTTATTTGTGACCTGTAAGGCTGACCACATGCAAAGGGATTTAAGAGGAAACAGATATGAAGTGAACTATGGCTTGGGGATAGGTATAGTGCCAATATCACTCGTCAAGGAGTATTTAATGGGAGGAAAAAAAGGGTTATCTGAATGCTAACGTTGCATTCTGTGTGTTACAGGAATATTAAAAAATCTAGCTGCCAGCAACCTCTGGGTGAACCAATCTGAAAAACACACAGCAGGTAAAGTAGTTGTAGCTGCTATTTCATTTAAAGTCAGGTAATGCATGCTACAGATACACCCACACACACTCGCTCCTCTCTCCCCCTTTCTAATCACTGTATCAAAAGGAACTGGACACAGTGTCATCAACATTTAGAAGACTACCTAAACATTATAGTTTATGACATTCAGAGGGGCTTCTGAAGCACAGAAGACCAAAAATGGACAAATTCAAATTAACAAGAGCACATTATCCTTGATATCCTTAATCTCAATCCTTTAGTTTCTAAACCAAAAGCTTTCTGAACACTTGTTTGTAGACTGTTGTTGACTAGCCCCTACTAAATCTNTAAACCAAAAGCTTTCTGAACACTTGTTTGTAGACTGTAAACTCAATTACATGTTTCTGAAAAAAAATTTCACTAAATAACTGCACTAGAAAGAAAATTTGAGAACAACATCCTACTCAAGTCTAGCCCCTACCAAATCAAGTCAACTGTGGTTTTGCAAAAGGCAACCCTTCCTTCTACAGTAATTAAGTAAGATAATTTGCCTTCCTGCTTAGTAAGTGTTTGTTAGTAAGTTAGAATTAAAATCTGAGGAACACAAATGTGTGTCTCTATACTCCCAGCACATTAATGCACCTTAAATATCCTACCCTGTGTTTCAAGAAAGTGAATGTTATTTTGTTCCTTGATTTAGTGTGTTACAGCAAACAAAACTATTATAGCACTAGGCTGAGGCTCTCTTCAGAGTGTCAGACATGCTAAGAAACATTTTTAGGGCACTTGCCCTGAGGATGGAGATAACCGCTTGGGCATTTAGCCTGTGCTGGTGCTGTGCCCTCATGCACTTCTTATTGCTTGTCATCAGAGGCCACTGTTCCCTTGCTGAACCTCTTCCCTTCTCAGCAGAAGGCCCTTTATTTTTTTGACTAGGTGCATTACTTTGAAGGAGGAGAAATTGTTGCTTGACTTATTTCATGGTACAAACTTGTAAGTGAGGCCTTCAGAGATGGGTGTTACCAAATGTAAGCAAGGAGCCAGGCCCGTACCTCCCAAAGCTAACCTCACTCTCACGAACATCCAAACCCAGCTCCCCAAACTAGCTCAAAAAACAGCTACAGGACTCCAGATTTCATAGCTGAAGTTGTGGATGGTGTTGACTAGGATTGTATTTACGAGGACTGCCAGGGTATTCTTCCTCGAAGTTTCATATGTGACTTTTCTTCTACTTTAAAACACAACACGAACAGTCCCTCTCCCCTTGTTTTCTTCCACAAACCACATTATGACAAGGTTTTATTACTACAGCAGTAGAAAATTGTGGGGTTTGAGCTTTGGCTTTTTTTTTTTTTTAAAGCCTTAGTTAATATTTCCCTTTTCCTGAAGGGAGTTGGTGGGAAGTTGGGGGAAGTAATGTTTCTCTTGCACATCTCAGCCATCAATCATTACTATGTTCATCCCAAGGTTGCACGTGCGGGTATGGAGGCTTCATTGGTGAGACAGTTTCCCAGGCCAGCCAGTGTCAAGTAAGACACCCAGCAGCAGCAAAGGGTTGTTGATGCATGCAGACAGTAATATAATAGTTCGACTTGCAAGCAGCTCTCCTTCTGGCCAGAGCCTGACAAATGAATCCTAACACTATGTATCCAACAACCCCCAGCAGCCATCAAAAATTATATTCACTCAGCTGATGGTATGAAAATAGGAGATCTATTGATCCTGTTAAAATCACCCCCAAAACCACAACTGTCCAACCTATAATTACATGCAATCTCTCCAGTAAGCCATCATTATAAACTTCTAACATTTTAAGTTATTAAAAACCATCTATTTTATTTCACTCACTCCATTCTTAACCTACAAACGCACTCTTCTATGCACTCAGAAGATTAGGCAACAGAGGAGAGCACCATGTGCTTCCCATGCAGGCACAAAGGGAATGTCTTATTTCTAAAAGAAAATGTGTAGCTGTTACACAAAGCAAAATGAAGCAAAATGAGAGATCAAACTATAACTCTTACTACACAGTGCAGATATATGATCATATTCAGAATACCAATTTTATACCTCTGATAAACTAAATGTTTTATCTCATAGTAGTCTCAGAAGAAGCTGCAAATGATGCTTGGAAAGGCAGCACAACATTAGGCTGTATAAAATAAAGGTAGTGTATTTGCACTAAGTATTTACACAGCCATAGGTCAAAGGAAAAAAGGTTTTGAAGAGGTGCAGTACTAAACCTGATCAGAACTGTCAAACTATGGACTCTGATATTAAAACAGAACCTTTTCTTCCTTTCAGAAGTAGCTTTGTCAGCTTCAGGCCATGTCAGGTTTCTGCTCAACAGCCAGCAGAGGTGAGCCATGCCAGGAAGGCAGGACCTACATTATGCAGTTAGCACAGCTTGTAGCACACCCAAGGGAAACTAAGTCTAACTTGGTATTTCACAGTCCCTACTTGCTGCCTTCTGCAGTACTCTCACCTCTGTCTGGTGCTCTCCTCCTTTCCAGTCCAGAGTGATCCTCCCCAGTTAAAAGCAAAACTGACAGCAATCAAGAATTATCTACTATTCTGTGTTCCAGTAACTGCTAATCACTTTTCTGTAGCATGTAACTGATTCTTCTATTTGGAAGGAAAAGAAATGTTAGAGCTGGAAGCACTAGTAGCTTTTCCAAAGGTGGGAAAGGGGACATTCTGTTTCTGCAAACATTAAATCTGTGAGATTCAAGAGAACTTCCAAGAAAGACTGGTTTTTATTCTGAAGTAATTATTTCTCATGCATTCTTCTGCTGAGTAACACCTTATTCATCCCATGCTAGTTCAGACAGGCAAGCTAGGAAGTGCCTTTTCACTTACACTCCTAAATTCCCAGTAAAAATAACTAAAAACCCTAAAGAAATAACTAAAGAAATCCCCATACTGTGGACAGCTTATATTTAATGAAGATTTAAGTCTCAAATAAATAAATGGAGGCCTCTTCCACACTCTTTACCCTGGATTGTTCTAAAATATTGCTACCACATCTGCTGAGAGAAAGATGTGTTTTTACACAGTTATTCTTCTAGGATGTAATTTCTCTCTTAATAAAAGAAAAGACAATCATGTTTTCATACCTTCACTGTTGTGGTGTGATAATAACATATACATCCTGCAATGGGGAGGGAGGAAGGAGAGAAAAACATTTACAGTGCTTTACAAAGCACTTTTCTGGTTCCTGCCTCCAGGCTAGCAGACTGTAAACTGCTGTAAAGTCCAGATTCTGCCTCTTATCACAGAATTTAAAAAGTTCCAAAACAAGTGTGGCATAAGAAATTAATTACAACATTTGCCTTTCAAGTCGTGACCTCTGGGAGTTTCCCAAACTTTGCTGGCTGGAGGACGATTAGTCACAAGACAAACACCCCTCCTGGGCCAGCCCTGGCAGGGCTCTGCACAGCTGCACCCTCTGTCACCCCACCACTGCTGGCTGATGTCCCAGGTCTTACAGTGCTGGCAGACACTCACCACCACCTGCAGCCTCCTGGATGCACTACGATGCCCTTCTGGCTGGTGGGAGAGGGAGCTATGGGAATCCCACCCAGTTTAGCTGCCACATCCTAGGGGGATGGTATCCAGGGATGGATGGCACTGCCACAGTGCAGACAGTTTCCAGTCCCTGGCTGGAGCAGGCCAGGACAGGCAGGAGCAAGCCCCAGCAGAAGTGAGTCAGAGACAGTCATCCTCCACAAAAAGGGGGCATGGTCAGTACAACCCCATGCTTCAGACATGGGAATGACAGGATGGAAAAGGAGAACCAAGATGCAAAGCACAAATGAAGGATCCTCAGCTAGGGGAGGCCAAGAGAAGAGCAACCTGAAAGCACCACTGGTACAAAGCAGAAGAGTTGCAAACATGCTTTACATAAATCTATTTAATGGTCTGTTTTCAAATAGGGAGAAGCAAGTCAATAGTCCAGTCTAACTATTACAATTCAAATTACATCTGTAATACTTCCCCAAGTTGCCCCTCTGGCACCCTTCCCCCTTCAGAGGACAAGGCTGCTCACCTCACAAATGGAAAACACTGGTGCTTCTAGATATAAACAGAGCATCCCAGGAAGCTCTCTTTCCTGATGACAAGTCACAAAGAAGTAAAAGGTTCCTGCAGAGTGCAAAGTAAGATTTTCCGTGATTAAACACTAGGGCACAAGCAAATGCTCCTTTTCTTGAGAGCTCAATCACTCCTGCAGAGGCCAAGCCCTGTGCAAAGCAGTGCAGAGCTGATCTACCCTACAGAGAATGGCTGGGAAGAACCCTTTATTTGGGAGCAAAATGCTGACCCCATCCCTAATGCACAGCTGCCCCCAGCTGATCCCTACTGCTTCTGTATTCCCAGCCCCTGCCCACAGGCTAAGGAAATGCTGAAAAAAGTCATGGGATTTGGCCTGTGCACACAGAGCCAAGCACATGCTGTTCATCTCTGTGTAGGGAGACACTCCACAATACACCTTTTTTTTGCACCACAACAGTGGATTTCTAAAGATCATAATCATATCTCACAAGTTCTCAATGTGAAGTTTATCACAGCCCCTGTGGTCTTTAACCCCTCATTGTATGGCACATTGCCATGTGGTGTCCATAACCTCTGCTGTGATGGTGGCACCTTGTTTCCTCAGCCGCTATAATAGCACGAAGCAAGAGAGTCAAATCCCACCCCTCTTCCTCAAAGCAGAAATGAAACCTTGCCTAACATACAACTATCATGGCTTCTCCAGCTGAGAACAAATTAAATTTGTTACTTTTAATGTTAGACTAGCAATATCCTTTCCTGGCCATCACAGAAAATAAAAGGCACTTAACTCTCATCCCTCCTTTATCAGTACAAACTGCATGTTTTACTTAGAAGCAGCTTAAATGATCATGGTGACTCTGGCAGAATGATCAGCAGTGTAGAGCTAGTGACTAAGTGAGTCCCCCAACTTTTTTTTATAATGCTGTATTCCTTTCTTCATCACTGGCTAGGGCTCCATGCCTAGTTGGGTACACAAAATAATAAAATGCTGCAACCTGGGCAAACTTTGCACTGAGGGAACTCCCCAAGAGCTGTGGATGTTAGCAGAACTTGCATATTTGGGGGGTCCAGCCTTACTGGATGGTAAGGCTTCTCTTTGCCTAGAATATCAAGCACTCGTTTGCAAGACTGAAAAAAACAACAAGCCAAAAAAGAACCCAGAATACACCACCCATCAATCTTTACACCACTTTAAAAATCAGACTTCTTCAAACAGTTTTTGAGGCATCCTATTGTTATGTAAGTGTGGTAAACTACTGGCTGGTGCATTTTTGCCTTTAAAAGTTTCTTCCTGTGAGCACATGATACAAACAAGGGAGTGGCAGACAGGAAGTGGTTATTCAGAAATTAAAGAATTAGATAGGTTCCATGATACCAGAACAAAACATGACACATGGCAAGTGAAGCTGACATTTACTGTTCAAATATAAGAAAACTTTTCTCTTTATTTACTAAACCTAATTCAGAGCTCACGTAAGCATTTTGTCTCTTAAATGAGTATCAGTATTGGCAGCTACAAGCATTGATATGCCTCCTGTATTTCACCAACAGAGTTATACCAAACACTGCAGTACAGACCTTCAGCTTCTACACAAACAAGTTCCTTTGAATGAAAACCTAACTCTGCCAGTAGTAGCAGAAAGTCTCTGATGGCACCACTGGTCATGGTTTGACTGGCATGGCTGCTCCAGTGGTGCTAAATGCAGACACTACTCGTGTTCAGCCCTTATCTCCACTGTCCTGGTTTGGGTTAGAACAGAACTAATTCTGTTCAGTGATTTTACTTTTCAGCTGAAGCTCCTCTGAGAAACTGCACTTTCTGAAACTAACAGCATGTTTTCACAGACACTGCCAGCTTCCAGCAGTGATAAGGCCTAATGTTGAGATTTACTACCAGGGATTGGTATGCAGAGCAAGGTCACTGCTAAATCTTGTGTCTCCTGTTGGGGGGTGCAGGGTAAAGGCTGCATCTTCAGGGAGGAGCAGACAGGACAGGTGACCCTAAACTGACTAACTAAAGTATTCCATCCCACATACATCATATTTGATATATAAGCTGGGGGTCAGTTCCCCCTTGCTAGACCTTTCCTTGTTGGATTTTTCCCTGGTTCACGATTCGGAGTTTTCCCTGTTAGGTTTGGGGTTTTTTCCCTTGCTGGAGTTTTTCCCTTGTTAGATTTCTCTTGAANGGTGAGGGGGGTAAGAGGGAAGCGTCTATCACTGGGTTGGTGGTCGGCCCAGCCTCAACCCTCGACATCCACTAACAGCTATCTCCTGCCATGAGGAACAGAGCAAAGGCTCCCAGTGCCATGCTTGGTACTGGTATTCCTGCCAGTGGGAATTCCCTTCATGATCTCAGTTTTCCTGTTACACAGGAGATAACACTGAGTCATCACCACATTTACTTGATAAATGACATTGCTGGGGGCTAGGGGGAGGCACATACCCAAAAGAACACAACGTATTCACAGCCTGATCCCTGCTCTAAGTGAAGTGCATGGACTGTGCTAGGATATAGCTTTTCCTGTGTCTGCAAAAACGTTGTGGCAAGACTGCAGCTGTGCAACTCCTTAGTGTGCACTGATTGATTTACTAGCATTTAAGTTCCAGAAAGGTCACCTTAAAGAAAAGCATCCCACACAAGAGGGCTAATTACATAAAGCACTTTTCATCTGTGGATCCTGGAGTGCTAAAAATTAAAAATTTACTGTTCCTGAGGGACTAAGCTCCCGTTAGAATGGTTAAGCTAAAGATCTGGAGAATATATCAGAGCTTACGCAAAGCCCAGCAGCTTTAAAGGAAGGAGGAGGGATTTGCACAGTTCAAAGGCAGGAAAGAACAGATGCAGTACGTTAGGACTTACCTTCTTACACTGCTCAACTTGTTTCCAAATACTTTCAGCAGAAGCATCCCCCAGTACAAAAGGCAAGCACCTGCTAAGCTGACTTGGCCAAGCTTTGACACAAGCTGAGTTCCTGCCCAGAAACAGTAAATGGCTACCCATAACCTTTTCTCACCACTTATTCTCGCCTCTAGTTGAGAGACCTTCCTCCACCTTCAGTCCCTCCTAGGGTATTACTGCAAGCAGCTACTTCATGTCTTCACGCCCAACATGAAACAAGAACAAATTAAAAACACCCTCTGCTTAAAGCCCAGTTATCCTTTTCCACATCCTTCCTCGTCTCACTCTCTTAAATTGCTAGACAGCATCAGGAATTGGCAAGATCTTTAAAAATAAGATCAGGCAGTATTACTATATCCATACTAAATTCCCGCAACAGGAGCCAAATAGTGACCAAGACAAGAATTCTTATTTGATGATGCATTGTAGTATCCTCAGAAAAACTGCTAAGGATGTGAAAAATGAAGACATAGTTATACAAAACAAAAACCTGCCTCACAGGTTGATGTCTTCAATGTCTATTCTTGATAAGGTGCTTGCTCTTAGAGGGGATACAACCACTCAGTGCTAAACTGTGCTGTGACATACTCATTAACACACTAGCTAATGAAACAGCCTATTTAAAGTCTACCAACTCTCACAAAGTTTTGCAGCTGCAGTGTAACATTGAGAATCAACAACTCATTGCCAGGGTTAAAAAAGAAGTTTGCTTTATACTTATGTTAAGCCTGATGGACATGTTTAAAGGCAGGCATGAAACAAAGTGCAGAACCTCTGTGTTCAGTACAGCACTCAAGAGACACAGCATCAATGCAGGGCACCTCCTGCAGAAACTTAAGAGATCTGAGTGCTTCCTCCCATACTGAGGGTCAGATAAAGCATCAAGGAGACAGGTTAAACAGGTTTTAAAGTTAAGGACATCTGCCTTTGGCTTAGCAGCACATTAATCCAAGAAGCTGCCGTGAGGGAAAAAAAAAATTGAAACAGAAAGGCAGGAAGTTTTTTTCCTGGGCTTCTTTTCCTTTTACACATGCAAATCATATTTATCCGCTCTGCTGTTTTTCCTTCTGGATGGGTGCAATTTAACATCCAGATCATCATGCTAAAACTCTACAAAGGACAGCTCATCTTGCCTTTTTCTGCAACAGCTCATGTAACCTAAGTCAAGCCTTTGGCCATGGCAAGTCAAATGACAGGTTAATTGAAAGAAACCACCTCAAAAGCATAGTCTCCACATCTCAACACATAGATACAGTACCGAAAGTTTAAGGAATAAAATGGGGAAAAAGAAAAAAGCTGTGGCTATGAACGTCTGGCAAATAAAGAAATCGAGAAAATCCTGATCCTAAGAGTACCTGAAGTATACTCATGGTGAGGCATTCAAGACTAACTAGGCTTCATAGCTATCAAAAAGCCAGTCAATCGAAGGGAGAACCTCATTTGTAACACACATTTCTCCTGGGAAAGCACCACCATCCTGTTTGGTTTTACGCCCCGTGTCAGATGAGTCAAAGGCCCATGTAAAGTCCAGATTTCACATCATCTGCTTGCCCAAACGGTTGGGGAAACTGTTTTAGCTGAGCTCTGCTCTTTCGCTTGCTTCAGATTGTTGTGTTAATTAAAAAGTCTTGCTCTCGTGTTACACAGCCCACAGGAAGCAAGGAGGAGATTCCTAGCTTTATAATCACGTTAGTCAATAGCTCCCAGCGCTCTCACTGCTGCTATGCACAGAGCCAGCATTGCGCTGTCACTCTGACAGGCTGTGGGAGGATGCTGCGTAGGAGACTCATCTTATTGTGCAGAGTCGCGCTGAGCTCCCTCACAATGGAAGCTTTCTACAGATACACAACATAAAAACCTTCCTAAAACTAAAAGACCATCTGAGCATATTTCCCAAACAGAGAGCTAGCCCCACAGAAATCCACTCAATAAACAAAAGGGAGTTGCTAGCTGACGAGTAATTGGATACGCCTGTGTCATCTTTGGGCTCTCCCTAACCCCACAATTGAAAAAATTGCTATTGTCACCTCCAACCTTAGAGTTAAGCATTTCCATCTTGGAAGTGCTACAAAAAGTGAGTCACTCTATATACCTTGGCAGTGATTTGCAAGCCAACAGGGAATATCGAGAAGGAAATAATGCCACCAATTGGTGAGGCAGCAACTGTGTTTACCAGCTTAAACAAGTTTGTGTCTTAGTAATTCTATTTAAGTACGGTCAGCAACAACTCTCCAATTCACAAGTCACAAAACTCTCCATTGGGAAGTAATTTACAACTTAATATGCCTGAAAATCAGAGATCTTTAAAAGATAACCCAGTTGCTGAAGAAAAATACTAGATAATAGGATCACACCGAGTGGTGAGTTGTTTTGAATACCTATACTGTATATGTATATATGTACCTTATGCGACCTCTACAAGGCCTTCAGCAGAGTGGGAGGTCGAGACACTGAAGATGCATCTGGCATGAGGCCAGAGAGCTGCCACTCTGCCCTCTCTCTGGGCAGCAGGAGGAACCTGGGGAAGAGCCAGCTGAAGGAATCCTTCACAAACGGAAGCCAGGCGTGGCGGCACAGGGCATCCATGGTGACAGCAACCAGAGCAGCTCAGCATAGACAGAACAGGGTGGGGAGCTATCAGCCTGAAGCAGCTTGGACAGCCTGAGGACAATTTAGCTTTCTGAAGCTAAAGCTGACTATCATCAAGAATTTGCAAGCTATAATCAAGCTAGTTAGAAGGGTGGAGGGAAAACAGACACATCCAAAATCATTCTGTACCTGTCAAACTAAGTTTTTGGGGAGGTATCAATAAATGAGGCACTGAATAATTAAGAGGGCTGCTTATGTGTGAAACGAGACACTTAATACTGTACAAGATCACAACTCTTCACTATCTAAAGCTAAGAATAAACTGAGGAATTAAAGGCTTTCAACAACAGTTTACTACATAACCTCTAGCAATTTACATCTTTGCTACCTCTCTGATGAACAGTGCTTAAGGCACATGGCAGTGCACTTAAGAAAGTCTTCCTTACTTCACTCTAAATAAACTCTTCATATGGCTT
>VWZX01000312.1:34145-51663 GCA_013399015.1 Galbula dea | reverse complement strand
CCGGCCGAGGCCTGCCCCCGCCCCGGCCGAGGCCTGACCCCGCCCCGGCCGAGGCCTGACCCCGCCCCGGCCGAGGCCTGACCCCGCCCCGGCCTGAGGCCTGCCCCTGCCCCGGCCTGGCTGAGGCCTGCCCCCTCCTCCTCATGACAAAGGAAGGTTTGGGGTCAAATCTCCACCCCTCTCTGTTGAAGGAATCTCCCCCTAAGAGACAAAAATGCCTCAATCCAACTAAATCTTCCCCAAAAGTCCCCCAAAAAAGCAGGGGAAAACCATTAAGTGAAAAAAGTCTGGAAGCAGCAGGAGCTGAGAGGCTTCTCCAAAGGCATCTCCTGTCCCATCCCACCCCAAAGAGGTGAAGACTTGGTGGGCCACCAGTTAAAGGAAACCAGTAAAACCAGGCAGGAGGAGGATGCTGACACCCATCCTGATGGAGCTCAACCTCTCCAGGGCCAGGGGGGGAACCTTCTGCCCCTTCTCCATGTGGAATTGGTCTCCTTTGGGGCAAGTCAAGAGAACTCCAGGCTCTAGTTTGCAGGTGGTTGAGTTTGCAGCCCCAAAGTTGAGCCTTTGTGGTGCCCTAAGCATTGGGAATCTGTAAATTCTGCTCAGTAATTAGAAGAAAAGCCTCAGGAGTTCATTAGTTTTTAGGATCTTAAAGTAATTATAGACTCCAGCCCCACACAAGAGGCACAGACCTGCTCCAGCTTTAGGTGCAGGACATAACCAGCAGCTGGTGCCTGAGTTGTTCATGGGTTTTGGGTACAACTTCACCTTGAGCCCCAAAGTTCTTCAGGAAGAGAAATGAGGCCTTGAAAGGATGAAAAGCACCCAAAGAAACCCCTTGAAAAGTGCTGCTTTGGGGCCTTGCTCTCCTGCTGCAGTGCCTGAGGCAGATCCTGCAGGGCTGAGAGCCTGGAACTGTTGGCAGCAGAAAGTCATTAAGGAGGATTGAAGGATTAAGGAGGATTTGCCACCTCCAACATCCTTGACAAGGCCAAGTGCTTGGCCACATGACCTCAAATTGCTGCTGCTCTGCCTCACTGCTGGCAGCTGTCACAAGGAATCATACAGAACCCCTGGATCCAGGGTGGGGGCTGGAAGGGATCTCTGGGATCAGCCAGGGCAACCCCAAACCCCTGCTCCAACAGGGGCACCTCCAGCTGGGCTGGGAATCTCTCCCCAGGAGGAGACTCCACAGCCTCTCTGCAAAGCCTGGGCCAGGGCTCTGCACCCTCAAACAGCTGAGAAGCTTCTGGGCAGAAGGTGATGTGGACACCAGAGCTCCAGGATCAAGTTTGCTTTCCAGAGCAGCAAGCCAGAGCTCTTCCCCCAACCCAAAACACAGCTCAAGAAGATCCAACTCCCCTTTAATAGTCTGAGAAAGCCCAAGGGGCAGAAATACCAGCTTCTTACAAAAATAAGGTGTTTTTCCCTTCACATTCACACAAAGTCATGTCTCCTCCCTCAAAACCACCAGCAACCACCTCCTCTCCTGGGTTTCTCTCTCCCCAGCTGGAGCCAGGGGTAGGGAGGGAGAAGAGAAAGCTGGCTGAAGCCATCAAGCTCCAAAGGAGCTTCAAAAGGGCAGCAGCAGGATGCCACCCTCCAAGCTGCAAAGCACCTAAGGCTGAAGCCAGGACCACAGTGGGCTGAGCTTTCCCCTCTTCCTTTGCTTCAGGACCAAGCAGCTCCTGAGAAGCAGCCTTGGAACCACCAAAGAACCAGAAAGCTCAGGTTAAAACCCACAGCCAGGCAACCATGAGCAACCAGTGTCCTGGTCCTAAACCCCAGGGAACCTCCAGCTGCTGAAGGAGAGGAGATGAGGGCTCAGAGCCATGTGAGGAGGAGGAAGAGGAAGATCCAACACACACAGACCCACCACACACCCCCAAGTCTTGGTTAAGACCAGGGTGGTTTGGTTCTGGTGTGCTTGGAGGTGACCTCAGCTGCCAACAACAACCCAAATCTGCACAGCAGACAAAGCAGATCTCAAAGAGTTCCATTCCCTTGCCACCTTCAAGGGTGAGGGGAAGACTTCTGCTTGTCCCTGACACAAGTTCTCCCTTTAGATCCCTTCTGGCTCTGAGCTGAGCCAGTGACACACTGCCACTGAGCAGGAGTCACTAAATGACCCTAAATGACTTCACCCTGACAAGACCTGACACAGTCTTAAGCTTCCCAAGAGCTGCAAAAAAATCAACTTGAAATCTTTGGGACCTTCCAAACCCACAGCATGAAGCTGGAGAGTCCAGTTTCCCCACCCTGACAGCAGGAAGAAACCTTCAGTTGGCTTGGCCAGGAACCAGAGCCCAAGCCCCTGCCATGGGAAGGGAACTGCAGCTGGAAGAGCACCCAAAAGGACCCAGAACTCTCAAATACCTCCCCCCAAAGTCCTTCATCAACCCTCTCTCTGCTTCCCTTTGGAAGTTCCTGGTCTCTCCACCTTCAGGGTTGGCTCTGGGCTTTGGCTGCACCTCGTGGGGAGGAGAAGAGAGGAGGCTGGGGCTCAGGGGCAGTGGTGTTGGTGCTGCAGTCCACATAGTGGTAAGTCTCCAGAGTACTCTGGCTCACATGGCCAAAGGAGAAGAACTTCACTGATGTCCTGGGGGGGGAAAGAAGAGAGTTCAGTGAGGGCAGGACCTGTGCCAGCAGCCCCTCTCCTGAGCAGACAGCTAGAGCAGTGGGTTGGTTGGAAGAGACCTTCAGGAGCATGGAGGCCAAGTGTTCCCCAGCAGTGCCAGGGCACCACTGCCCCAGGGCCTCAGCACCACAGCTCCAGGGCTGGGGACTCCACCACTGCCCTGCCCAGCCTGGCCCAGGCCTTCCCAGTCCTCCTGGGGAAGGAATTCTTCCTCCTGCCCAACCTGAGCCTCCCCTGGCACAGCCTGAGGCTGTTTCTTGTCCTCTCCCTTGTCCCTTGGCAGCAGAGCCCAAGCCCCCTCTGGCTCCAGCCTCCTCTCAGGGAGCTGCAGAGAGCCAGAAGCTCTCCCCCCTGAGCCTCCTCTCATGCCACCAAGACCCTGAGGAGGCAGGAGCTGAGCAAGAGCAGCACCCACCTCATGAAGATCACTATGTTGTGAACCTTCACCTTGGGAAAGGTGCAGAAGAAACTGGAAAAGACCAAAAAGCACAGAAAGAGCTCAGTAGGGCTGCAGGCACTTGTGCTTCTTGGTGTCTTCTGAGGGTGTTTTCCCCTTTGGTGCCAACCCAAGCCCAGCTATGAGCCCAAAACCCACAGCAGGACACCCCAACAGAGCACTCCCTCCCCTCAGGCAGCTTCAACCCAGCCTCTCTCCCCCAGCTAGACACAGCAGAAACTCCTTACTACACATAGGAGAAGGGTCCCCCCAGCTCTGCCTTCACAGTGAAGTTCACCTGGCCAAGAGAAGAGAAAGACAGAGTCAGAGGCAGCCTAAATCAGCTCCTCCTAGAGTCTTTCCTGCTCTGTGCTGCCTGGCAAGTGCTGGGAGTAAAGCAGAGGTTACTCAGGGAGTAGCTCCATGGGGGGGAGTCAAAGCCCAGCTCTGGTTTAAGGTGGAGGCAGAGCATCCCCAAGGGGGGGATCACAGCTTCCCTGCTGGTTTTGGGGCTGGTTCTAAAATGCAGCTGAAGGCTGGTACCAGTTTGTCACTCAAGGGCTGGATGCTGGAGATGTTGGAGATCATCTGGCTGCCCACCACAGTGTTCATGTATTGCACCTGGCTGCTCAAGCTGCTCACTCTCACTGAGTAGAAGTTGGAGTTCCTGATCCGTAGGGTGGCCTGGAGGGAAGCAGAAAGAGAGGAGAGGAGGAGCAGTGAGCCTCCTGCCACCTCAGGGTGGCATCTGTTCCCTCAAGAAGAGCCACAAAAACCAGCTTACTGTGATGGCCAGGATGACTTCAGTGTTCTTCTTGTCAAACCAAACCTGCACCACTTTGATTCCATCATCAGCCACCAGCACTGAGTGGGGGAAGAGGAAGAAAACCACCAGGCCTGAGATCAGGAGGCAGAGCAGCACTGAGAGCAGGACATACAGCTTCCTGGAAGAGATTGGGGAAGGAATCATCTCCTGAGCTTTGACACAGCAGAGAATCAGAGGCATCAAATGGTTGGAGCTGCCCAGGTCACCCAGTCCCAGCCCTGCAGGCAGCAGGGACATCTCCAGCTGCAGCAGGCTGCTCACAGCCCCAACCAACCTGGCCTGGGATGCTTCCAGGGCTGGGACACCTCCTCCCCCCTCTCTGGGTCACCTGGGCCAGGCTCTCCCCACCCTCAGGGTCCAACATTTCTTCTTCCCTGAGCTCTCAATCTCCTCTCCCAGTCCCAAACCATCTCCCCCTGGCCTGGCCCAACAGCTCCTGCTCCAAAGTCTCTCCCCAGCTCCCCTCTAAGCCCTGCAAGGCACCAGAAGGTCTCCTGGAGCCTTCTCCAGGCTCCCCAAGCCCAAGTCTCTCAGCCTGGCCTCCCAGCACACAGCCTCCAGCCCTCAGCTCAGCTCTGGGGCCTCCTCTGGCCCTGCCCCCCCAGCTCCATGGCTCTGCTGTGCTGAGGACTCCAGAGCTGGCCCCAGCCCTGCAGCTGAGGTGTCCCCAGAGGGGTAGGATCCCCTCCCTGCCCTGCTGCCCTCTCTCTGGGCTTGGTTCCTGGGCTCTGAGCACACATTGCCACCTCCTCTCCAGCTCTGCTCCCCCAAGTCCTTCTCCTCAGGGCTGCTTTCTATCCCTTCACCCCCAGCCTGGATGGATACCAGCTGGGGACTGACCCAGGGGCAGAACCTCAAGCACCTGCAGCTGCAAGAAACCAAACCCAGCAACCACCACATGTTTGTTCTTCCCTGGAAGAGACACAAGTGCTGCTCTACCCTTTCCAATAACTGAAACTGCCCCAAACTGCCCTTGAAGCAGTTTGTTTTTCACTAATGAGTAACCAAAGCAGCATTTGTTTCCCCCCATGGTGCTTTCACAATCTAATCTTTATGCTCTTTCCTTCTGAAAGCTCCAGTGAGGGGCAGCAGGGTGCAATGTGTGAGGAGGAGCATTGTCTCCACCTTCCTCCCACAGCAGGACTGCACAGGAAGCATTTCAACTTGTGCTTTGAGTTGTATTTCTTGGCCAACTTGGAGGAAAACAAACCCCCAGGACAAAAGGGAGGCTGCAAAGGAGGGGGAAGCACTTAGCTGTGGCAGCAAATGACCCAAGAGCTTCATCTGCTCTTTGCCAAGAGGTTATTTGGGCTCTGGACTCCACACTTACGTTCTCTGAGGACGAAGCCTTTGGTCACTGTAGGGGATCAGAGCCACCAGCTCATTTACCTGCTCTGGGAAGCAGAAGGGAGATGTTCAGTGACCCCAGCTGAGGTTGTTTAGCTAAAGAAGGAATGGTTTTCTCTCTGTGTTTAAGCTCTGGAGGAACAGTTACCTGTGGGGAGGCAACCAGTGCCTTGGCAGGTGGGGCAGGTGATGCTGTCCTGACCTGTGAACTCCACATAGGGGAACTTGGCAATGTCTTCCACACGGTCTCTGCTGTCCAGTAAGTCTTCATCATCATCTGCAGCCTCCTCCTTCTGCCTCGAGGGAGCATTTCTGACAGAGAGGGAAAGGGCAGAGCCCATGGCAGCTGCTGGGGAGAAGCCTCAGAACCTGTGAAAAAGGCAACAGTGCTGCTTGCTAAATGGCTTCTGGATCTGCTTTCTGCGTCACAGCCGTGAAGGGAACCAAGCTCCCCTCCCACACCCTTAGAGAAACACCCTCCCCCAGAGAGACAACCTCCTGGGGGCGGGGGGAGAGGGGGAAGAGGAGGTCCAACTTCCACAGCACCCCACAAAATGAGCTTCCCCCGGAGCTCCTCTGAACAGAGAGACACCTCCCCCCCAGAGCCCAACAACCTCCACAGACACAGGCCTACCCCCCCCCCCGCCTCCCCAAGAGTGCCACAGGCCTTCCCCACACCCACCTCTCCCCCTCACCTCAAGAAACTCACCCACTCAACACTCCTCCACCCCCTCAGGGACACCCCCCAAAGCCTCCCCCATAGCCAGAGGCTCCCAGCACAGCTCCTCAGACTCCCTTCTAGGAAGCAAAAAGGCTTCGTACAAACGAAGACCCCACAGGGGCCTACCTGCCCCACAAGGTCTCCTCAGGGCCAACCCTAGAGCCCATTAGACCTCCTTAGACACCTCCATAAAGAAACTCTCCCCTCAAAACGACCCCACAGGGGCCTATTCCACCCACCCCCAGGAGGGAGGCACCCCAAAAAGCCTCCCCTAGCCCCCCCGGTATCACCCCCACGACCCCGAACCCCTCAGACCCTTCGGCCGCAGGCTCAGCCTCTTCCCGCGCAGGTGCCGTCGCTATGACAACCCAGCGAGGCGCTGATAGGCGGAACCCAGCCTTTAGCCCCGCCCCCTCGGCGAGGCGGGCGCCGCGTTCATTGGGCTGGACACACCTTGGTCCCGCCTCCTAAACGCCGCCTCGCCCAATGAGAATCGCTGATCGTCATCACGGCGGAGGGGCCTCTCGTAGGCCCGTCCCGCCTCTCCGCACCGCCCCGACCGGGCGGGGATCGGCCGCGGGGAGGGGGTGCTGCCCCTGGCCCCTCCCCATTACCGGGGCTGAGGGAAGGGGGCGATGCCCCTGGCCCCTCCCCATCAGCGGCGCTAAAGGGAAGGGGCCGGGAGTGGGAGGAGAACGTGGGCGCGTTCCTGACCGCGCACGCGCGCCCCCCACAGGCCTGGGTCGGGGCCGGCGCGCGTGAGCGCGGGAAAAGCTGTGAGCCGCTCCCGGGACCAGTGTGGAGCCGTTGTGCACCAGTATGAGAGGACCTGTCCCGGTATGGAGCCATTCTGGACCAGTATGAGGGCTCCAGTCCCATTATGGAACCATTCTGCACCAGTAAGAGGGCTCCAGTCCCAGTATGGAACCATTCTGCACCAGTAAGAGGACTCCAGTCCCAGGTATGGAGCCCACACACCAGTATGAGGGCCTCTGTCCCAGTAGGGAGCCCTCAGTGCTGTGCACACCCCAAGCACCCCCAAAAACACAGCCTCCCCCTCTCCCCTCAGCCCCCACTTCCCAAAGATCAAACACACTGGGCCCAAACTGGTTTTTACTGGTGTTGTGAAGCCAAAGGCAGCAGAAGTAACAAAAATAGAGATATCTTCAGGGCAATGGATCCAAAGAGTCTCCTGGGCCAGGCTCTGAGGGGGCTCACACCAGCCCAGCACTGGGACTGGGCCCAGTGACCACCTCCCTGGGGATCCTGTGTCCCCCTAGCAGCAGCCAGGGTGGTGCCCAGTGTGATGCCATCACGTGTGATGAGTGGGGAGGGTCTCAGCTCCCCCAGGCAAGGGGGTTCCTGTGCTGAGAGGGGGCTCAGCCCCCAGGCCGCTGGGCCAGGGTCCTCTGAGCCATCTCCAAGGCCCCAGCCCGGGTCTGGTTGCCTCCTATGAAGCCACTGGCATGGACAAAGACACAGCCAGGGATCCCTGAGAGCTCAGACAGGGCCTGGTCACGGAGCCCTCGCCAGGGCTCGGGCAGAGGGAGCCTGGGGGAGGGAAAGAGAGGGTGAAGGAGAAGCTGCAGCATGGTGCAGGGGAGAGGAACCTCATGAGACTCAACAAGTGGAGGCTTCTGCCCCTGGGGAAGAATAACCTGGAAGCCAGGAGCTTCCAGCTGAGCAGGAGGAGAAGTTTGTTTGGTGGGAGGGTGCAGAGCCCTGGCCCAGGCTTTGCAGAGAGGCTGTGGAGTCTCCTCCTGGGGAGAGATTCCCAGCCCAGCTGGAGGTGACCCTGCTGGGGTCAGGGGGGGCTGGCCTGGCTGATCCCAGAGCTCCCTTCCCACCCCTAAGCAGGCTGGATCCAGGGATGCTGAGGCTCTCACCTGCTCTGGAAGGAGTGTGGCCCCACGGGGACGCTCTGCACCCGCCACTGCCCACTGCGGTCAGGGAAGAGGACGAGCAGGAGGGGCTGGGGCAGGGCCAGCTCCTGCTCCAGGCTGAAGACATGTTCCTTCCAGGGGCAGCCTCCCTGGGGCAGCTCCAGCACCACTCCACTGCCATCCACCTGAGGGGAGGGGCACGCTGGGGCTGTGAGGTTCCTACCCACCCCATCCCCTGCCTCAGTTTCCCCCTTCCCCAAGCCATGTGTCCCTGCTGAGGCTGCAGGGGGGTGTCTGGGGGTAAAGCAGGGTGGGGATGGATAGTGGGGTGCAGGGGAGGGGTCACATGTGGGGGGACAGGGATGTGCAAAGAGATATGGGCCACGGGGGGGGGCACAGGGGAGCAGAAGTGGGCTGCAGGGCTGTGTGTGGGGATCTAGGGGTACAAGAGGGGGTGCAGGGCTGTGTGTGGGGATATGGGGGTGCAGAGCTGTGTGTGGGGATCCAGGGGTACAGGATGGGGTGCACGGCTGTGTTTGGGGATCCAGGGGTACAGGAGAGGGTGCAGGGCTGAGTGTGGGGACATAGGGGTGCAAAGGGCACCCTGGGTCACACAGGGAGATTTATATATCAAGGGGCTTTGGCCTCTCCTCACCCCAAAGCTATCCCATCCAAACATCCAGAACCCCAAAACCAGCCCCGTGACTACCTCCAAGCGCCTCCTGATGGCCTCCTCCACCAGTGCCCGCGCCGGGAGCCAGGCTCGGTGGTAATAGTCCAGGCGGTCCCGGAACTCCGCCCCCACCAGCTCCATCGCCCGCTGGAAGCCAGCCTTGGGGACGCAGAGGACGCTCAGGGGCGGCCCCAGCTGGGGTGGCCTCAGACAGGATGCTCCTCCCCCACCTCCTGCCCAGCTCCCACCTCGGTGTCCTGCTCGGGGTCGTTCCAGCGAGGGTTCAGGTGTCCCACCCGGGCGCTGAGGGTGGTGGTGAGGGCGTAGCGAGGCTCCCCCTCGGCCTGCGGGATCCCATTGTCGATGGCATCGATCTCCTGCACGAAGTTCTCGTAGAGCTAGGGACAGAGATGGGCCTAAACTGGGGGGAGGGGCTGAGGAAAGGCCGAGAGCCCTGGGGCTGCTGAGCCTGGAGAAGAGCAGCCCCAGAGGGGAGCTGCTCAATGCCCAGCAAGAGCTGAAGGCTGGGGGCAAGAGCCTGGGGCCAGACTCTGCTCAGGGGTGCCCAGGGCCAGGCCAAGGGGCACTGGGCACCAACTGGCACCCAGGAGCTTGCAGCTGAGCAGGAGGAGAAGCTTGTTTGGGGTGAGGGTGCAGAGCCCTGGCTCAGGCTGCCCACAGAGGTCTTTTATGGGGTGACCTCCAGCAGGGAGAAGCCCTGGGGAATGCTGTACTGCACTGGCAGGATCAGAGGCTCCTCCAGCCCCTCAGTACCTTATCATAGAGTGCTGTCACAACAGGGCCATCCTCTGGCTGCTCCAGGAGCCCTGCGAGGATCTGGGAGCCAAAGTGGCAATAAACCAACCCAGCACTGCTCAGCTTCGTGGTCCAGGGCTTGTCAGGCTTGAGGCTCTTCATGGACTCTGTGAAGGACCTGTGGGGCCCCAGGGTCAACCCCCGAGGGACCCCCAACATCTGTGGGACCCCCATACGTGGCGTTAGGGGGCGGGGAGCTCACCTCTGGTGATGGTCGTAGCGGTGCCGCTCAGGGTCATACTCCCCCCCGACGTCCACCACCACCTCACACTGGGCCAGGCGTTGGGGGTCTCGGGTTCGCACCACCTCTGCGTCCTGTGCTGAGGGGAGGGGGAAGTGAGGCTAGGGAGCGGCCAGGGACCCTGAGGAGGGACTGAGAACTTAACGGTGGCCTCTAGGTGTGACTAAGGGATCCCAGCGGTGCACTGGGGATCTGAGGATGGCCCCTGGGTGGGATCAGGGATCCCCATGAAGGACTGGGGACCCTGAGGGTGCCTTAAGTTCAACTAGGGACCTCAAGGGAGGACTAGGGATCCCCAAGTAGGACTAGGGACCCCAAGGGGGAGGCTGAGCACGCAAGGGTGGCCCCCGAGTAGGGCCAGGGACCCCGAGAGCTGCCCCAGGCAACGGAAAATACCGAAGGGGGAATGAGAAACCCCAAGGACACAGTCGGGACCGGAGGGCGGGCAGGGGGCAGGGCATTCCAGGGTGTCCCGGGTAGGAGCCGAGCCGGTGGCAAGGGAACCCGAACAGGTCTCGGTCCCGCTCCCGCCGCACGGGGCCGTACCCGGTAGCGGGGCAGCAGGCGCAGCAGGTAACAGGCCAGCACCTCATCGCAGTGGAAGGTGCCGTCGTGAGTGCCGATGCGAGGGGTGAGGTCTGGCCGCGGCCGCTTGGGCCCGGATCCGGATCCAGGCCCAGACCCGGGCCCAGTCCCGGTGCCCACAGCGGCAGCCATGAGGCGAACGATGCTCGGCGCTCGTCTCATTGCCCTGCCGACGCGCAACGCCCTCGGCGCTCGACTCAGCGCACTGCGCTGGCGCGAACCTGGCCCGCGCCGGCCTCAGGGCTTCCGCTCTGCGCAAGCGCCGGCAGCGCCCTTCCCCGTCCTTCCCCTATGCATTGTGCATGCACCGCCTGCGCCCCGGCCCCCGCCCCTTGCCAGCCTCGCCCCTTGCCAGNGCCCCTTGCCAGCCCCTCCCCGGCCCCGTCCTTCTTCCCCGCCCCTTGCCAGCCCCGCTCCGGCCTCGCCCTTCTCTCATGCGCATGCGCCAGGTCACTCAGGCCGCGCCCCCTCCCTGCCACGGTGCGGAGCTGGGTGCGCCCCCTGCCGGCCGTACTGGGGAAGTGCGGACACAGACAGACAGACGGAGACACACGGACACGTCCATGGACACACGGACACGTCCACGGACACAAGGACTGCTCAGCCCCCGGGGACACCTCCACCAACCCCTCCCAGGACAGACAGACAAGGCCCTGCCCAGCAGGGACGGACAGACAGACATTCCCCCTGCCTCGCCCATCCCCAAAATCCACCCCGGGCACCATTCCCAAGCAAGAGTTTATTGGCCAGGAGGAGCTAGGTCCCTCCTGGACACCACGTGGGATCCAGGGGGGGGGTCCCCAAAACTCCCCAGCCCAAGAGCTGCTCCAGTGGCACCACGAGGGGACAGGGGATGGTGGCACCTCGGACCATGATGCTGTCACAGGTCATGGGGATCATCACCCTGAGTCACCTCGAGGTCCTCCTGCCCTCCCCTCCCCCAGATCCAGGCACTAGGGTTGGGATTCCATCTCCTCCAGCCGGTTCTTCGCAGGGCTGGGGACAAATGTCCCCTCCTGGGGTGGCACTGGCTCAGCCCAGGCTGAGGGTGGCTCTCAGCCTGGTTTCAGGGTGGTTGTGGCCATGAGGATACAACCCCAGGCGATTCCCAGCAGGGATTCCGGGTGTGTGCTTCCATCGGCATCACCCTGGGGAGGGGACAAGTGCTGCTGAGTGCAGAGGGGCACCGAGGGCTCAGCAACACCTTGAGTCTCTCTCCACACCTCCCAGAGCTTCTCTTTTGGGTCAAGAACAAAGTCACTGGAGGACACTCCACCTCAGAACACCCAGAAAGGAATAAGTCAGCTCCTGAGGGTGGCAAGGAAGTGGAAAAGGTGCTCATGGAGTGAGGGAAACCCAAGGGGTCTGGCTCCTCCAGGGAGCAAACCTTGGCCCCTGTGGATGAGAAGAGGCAGCAGGACCTTCAGTAGTGTCAAACCAAAGAGGCTGTGGGCAAAGCTCCTGCCCAAGGTCACTTCTCTCTGCTGGAGCCAGGCTGACTTAGCCCTGCAGGGGTGGGAGTGGGCTGGCTGAAGGACAGAGCTCAGAGGGCTGGGGGCAGTGGGGAAGAGTCTAGCTGGAGGCCTGGAGCTCGTGGTGTTCCCCAGGGGTCAAGGTTGGGTCCAGTCTTCTTGAACTTCTTCATCCATGACCTGCATGAAGGCACAGAGAGGAGGCTCAGGCAGTCTGCTGCTGGGACAAGACTGGGAGGAGGGGCTGAGGCCTGGCAGGGGGTGCTGGGGTCCAAAGAGAGCTGCAGAGGCTGAGAGCTGGGGGAGAGGAAGCTCAGGAGGTGCAACAAGGGCAAGGGCAGGGTCCTGAGCCTGGGGAGAGGCCAGGGAGATGCTGAGGGACCTGGAGCAGCTCTGAGCTCTGGCAGGAGGAAAGGCTGAGAGCCCTGGGGCTGCTGAGCCTGGAGAAGAGCAGCCCCAGAGAGGAGCTGCTCAAGGCTGGGGGCAAGAGCCTGGGGCCAGACTCTGCTCAGTGGTGCCCAGGGCCAGGCCAAGGGGCACTGGGCACCAACTGGCACCCAGGAGCTTCCAGCTGAGCAGGAGGAGAAGCTTGTTTGGGGTGAGGGTGCAGAGCCCTGGCCCAGGCTGCCCAGAGAGGCTGTGGAGTCTCCTCCTGGGGAGAGATTCCCAGCCCAGCTGAGGGTGCCCCTGGTGGGGCAGGGGGGGTTGGGATTGGCCCTGGCTGATCCCCAGAGCTCCCTTCCCCAATCCCTACCCGTGCTGGATCCTTTGCCTGCAGGCTCAGGACTGTTTCCCCTCAGGAGATTTCATTGCCAAAGACCTCCAGCACGAGGGGGGTGAGCTGCATGCTGTGCTCGGGCTGGAAGGAGAGGCAGCGATACTGCTTGGAGTGCTCCTCGTTGAGGCTCCGCAGGTCTGCCAGCTTCTGGATCATCTTGGCATAGAGCAGACGGCTCCCGGGGGGGGGATGCCGGCAGCGGATGTAGGTCTGGAGGATCTCAGACAGCTGATCCTGCAGGGATTCCACCAGGGAAGTGTCCTGCACCCCAGGGCGGTCTAAGGAAACAGCATGGGAGGGAACCTGAGCTCCTCCTCTCGAGAGGGGGAGGGAGGAGGGGTTGGGCAGCACCCACAGCCTGGGGAGGGGCTGAGGCTGCTCTTACCTGGGGACAGGATGCAGATGGCCATGAGGAGAACGTGCTCTGCTTCGTGGAGGTTCAGCTTCTTCAGCCCGACCTGGAACTTCACCAGAGGCTCCAGCAGCTCCATGCTGTGGCCAGCTGAGGAGACAAAAGGGGGGTGGAGAAGAGGAGGCTCAGGGGAGAGCTGCTGGCTCTCTGCAGCTCCCTGAGAGGAGGCTGGAGCCAGGAGGGGCTTGGGCTCTGCTGCCAGGGCTAGGACAAGAGGAAACAGCCTCAGGCTGTGCCAGGGGAGGCTCAGGTTGGGCAGGAGGAAGAATTCCTTCCCCAGGAGGGCTGGGAAGGCCTGGGACAGGCTGGGCAGGGCAGAGGTGGAGTCCCCACCCCTGGAGGGGTTGGGAAGCCCTGGAGCTGTGGTGCTGAGGGCCATGGGGCAGTGGTGGAGTCTCCACCCCTGGAGGGGTTGGGAAGCCCTGGAGCTGTGGTGCTGAGGGCCATGGGGCAGTGGTGGAGTCCCCACCCCTGGAGGGGTTGGGAAGCCCTGGAGCTGTGGTGCTGAGGGCCATGGGGCAGTGGTGGAGTCTCCACCCCTGGAGGGGTTGGGAAGCCCTGGAGCTGTGGTGCTGAGGCCCTGGGGCAGTGGTGCCCTGGCATTGCCCTCCCTAACCTTCAAGGTCTCTTCCAACCAAACCCAATTCCCTGCTTCCCTGCCCTCTCTGAGGCTCAGCCCCCAGGCAGCCAGGGCCTCTCAGGGGCAGAAGCTTTACCTTGGGTGACATCACTGATCCCATACTTGAAGTCATTGCTGCCACAGGTCCAGGTCATGTCCTCCAGGGTGAAGGACTGGTTGGAACGCAGCATGATCACCTCGATGGCACTGGACTTCAGCAGCACAATCTGATCCTCTGCTGCCAGGTCCCTGAGCAGGGGCAGGAGGAGGAGCTGAGACCTGCCCAGGGAGCTGAGGAGCCACAGCAGGCAGCTTCCAGCTTTGCTGGGGACACCTCAGCCTCTCCCTTCCCCCCTGGGTTTCCACCTGCAGGGGTTTCTGCAGCTCCATTGATGGAGGGGGCAGCACCCAGCAGCCTGGAGCTCAAGAGGACCTCAGGGAGCTCCTTCCTGAGGCCAGTGGCATGGCCTTGGGCATCTCAGGGGCTCAGGGAAGGTTGCTGGGTGAGGAGAGGGGAAGGGGAACCCCAGGGAGGAGGGGAGCCAGAGGAGGTGGAAGTAGGAAGAGAAGCCAAGAGGCAGCTGTGGAGGTGAAACAGAGACCAAGGAGCTGGCTGGGAAGGGTGGGGTGGGGTTGGTGAGAGGGGAGGGCACCATGGGGATGGGATTTGGGAGCAGCAAAGGTCTCACCTGAAGCCTGGGATCATCTTGGCAAAGCCAATCACCTTCTGGATGCTGTAGCTGACCAGGTCAGCCAGGTGAGGCAGCATGGAGAGCCGAGAGAACTCCAGGTTCATGGAGGAGCTCTCATCATTCTCCTCAGACAGAACCAGGCTGGAGAACATCTGGGGCTCCACAGACTCTGCAGAGAGAGAGGGAGGTGGGCAGAGAGCACCTGAGCTGCAGGGGAGACCCTGGGGTCAGGGAGATGCCAGCCTGCAGCAGGGATGGGATCCATCCTGCCAGGAGGAGCTGAGGAACAGGGCTGGGGGAGATGCTGGCCACTGCCACAGCACCAGCACCCACTGAGGGGCTGCAGGGGGGGCAGGGGCTGGAGCACAGGGGCTGTGAGGAGCAGCTGAGGGAACTGGGCTTGGTTAGGCTGGAGAAGAGGAGGCTCAGGGGAGAGCTTCTGGCTCTCTGCAGCTCCCTGAGAGGAGGCTGGAGCCAGGAGGGGCTTGGGCTCTGCTGCCAGTGCTGGGACAAGAGGAAACAGCCCCAGGCTGTGCCAGGAGAGGCTCAGGTTGGGCAGGAGGAAGAATTCCTTCCCCAGGAGGGCTGGGAAGGCCTGGGCCAGGCTGGGCAGGGCAGTGGTGGAGTCCCCAGCCCTGGAGCTGTGGTGCTGAGGCCCTGGGGCAGTGGTGCCCTGGCACTGTTAGGTTCCAGTTGCACTCCAGGAGCTCCCAGGCCTTTTTCAACCCAAACACTGCCATCATTCTATGATCAGGACTCTTGTTCTCTGCTCTCCCATGCTCTGCTGGAGCCTAAGTACAGCCAGAGCAGCAGTGCTGCAGCCCTGAAGCCTCACTCCCACCCCTCTTGACCACCCTGGAGGGCTCAGGCCCCAGGCCCCAGCCAAGCCCTTGCTGCTTCTGCTCACCAGCAGCCTCTGCAACCCCTCCAGGAGGGTCTCAGCTCCAGGAGACCCCCAGGAGAGACCCAAGAGGAGGCTGGAGAGCCAGAGCTGGGTGAAGCCCTGGCCCCCATGGGGAGGCAGGAGTGGTACCTGGGAAGGAGCTGAAGGAATCTGAGCTGAAGAGGTCACTGGAGTCTCCTGACAAGTCCTTGCTGAGGAGGGAGGAGGATTTGGCTGCTGCCCTGCTGCTGGGCTTGCTCCTGACAGGAGGCTGGAAGAGAGAAGCAGGGCACGGAGAAAGGGCTGGGAGAGCAAGCTGCTGGCTGCCAGGGCTCAGCAAGGCTTCAGGAGGCATGGGGAGAGGAGAAGGGGGGGTGGGGGATGAGGGCAGGGAGCTCTAGGGGGCTGCTGGGCTCCAGACCTACCCGAAACTTGGTGAAGTCAGAGTAGGTGGAGTCAAAGGTTTTGTGGTGAGCCTCCAGCAGGATGTCAATCACCTTCTGCTGCTCCTCGGACAGCCTGGGCTTCAGGCTCTCCTTCAGAGCCTCCTCCTCCTTGCGCCTCAGGATCAGCTCTCGCTTCCTCTGCACCTCCTCGTCGGTCAGGATGACTGCAGGGGGAGGGATGGGGGCAGGGGCAGAGGCTGCAGCAGCCCTGGCTCAGCTGGAAGCTGCCCTGCCTGAAGCAGGGAGAGGTTGGGTGATGCCCAGAGGTTCCCTTCCAGCCCCTGACCATGCATGCAGGAGGCTTCTCTCTCTCTCTCCTCTTAGGGGGAAGGCAGAGGCATTTCAGCCTCCAATGTGACCTCTGCAAGAGCTGGAGGAGCCCTCCCAGGGTGGAAAGGGCAGGCAAGGCCAGGAAGGAGCCTCCAGGGTCTCCTCACCCAAGGAAGCCAGTCCTCCCCTGCCCCAAAGCTGGTTAATGACCCAACAGCTCCTAAAAATAGCCCTGGCCACTCCTCAGGCTGCCCTGAAACCTTCAGCCACTCATTCCCACAACCCCAAGGACCTCAGCTGAGGCCAAGCAGCTTTCCACCTGCCTTGGGCTCCCCAAGGGCTTTGCTGTTGGGTGAGGAGAGGTGGAATTTTGGGGGCAGAGGGTGGTGAAGGGCAGCAGGAGCCAGAAGGGCAGAGCTGGAGGTGAGGAGGAGGTGGCTGCAGTCCCTGCTCCCACCTCCCCTCTAGCCAAGGGCCTTTTTCCACTACCTTTTCCAGCTTGCACAACCTCAGAGGGCTGGGAACAGCCCCTTGGGGCTGAAGGTCACTCCCAGGGTTGGCATGTGGGTGTAAAACACCAGGAGTTTGCTGTTTCTCAGCCTAGCTCCTAGCAGCCAAGGCTTGGAGCCATCTGGGTGCTGCATGGGAGAAGGGAAGCTGCTCCCAGAGGGGAGGGAAGGAAGCTGGGGCCGTGGAGGCCACCTAAAGCAGGCTGGAGAGAGGCAGCAGAGACCTCACCTCACTTCAAAGCACATTGATGCTAGGAGAAAGCAGCTGAGAGGCACCCAGAGGGTCCCAGCTCCAGGGATGGACTCCTGGAGGCCCTGGCTGAGGCTGGCAGCTGCATCTCCACCCCTGAGCCTTGCCCTCAGCTTTACCCCAGGCAGCTCAGGCAGGAGGAAAGCCACAAAGATTTGCTAACGTTGCCTGTGGCCACCTCAGGCTGAATGAAGCCAAGCCTTGTGGTGGGCTTAGTCTCAGGGCCATGACCTCAGCTGCCACCTCCTCACTGTCCCTGCTCCCTCCTCAGGGGACAGTGGCTGCCCCCAGTGCTGTCCCCAGCAGCTCAGGGCTTGCTTTGCTCTCTAGGAGTTGGGCCAAGTGGGATCCTTCCCTTGCTGTGCCTCCTCCCCAGGCACTGCCTCCTTCAGCCCCAGCTCCACAGGCAGGAGCTCCTCCAGGTCAGGAGAGGGGACCCCAGGCCCCCCCAGGGCAGCAGGAGGGACCCCAGGACCCCCAGGAGGGATCCCAGGTCCCCCAGGGCAGCAGGAGGGACCCCAGGCCCCCCCAGATCAGGAGAAGGGACCCCAGGTACCCCAGGGCAGCAGGAGAGACCCCAGGCCCCCAGGAGGTACCCCAGGACCCCCAGGTCAGCAGGAGGGACCCCAGGAGGGATCCCAGGTCCCCCAGGGCAGCAGGAAGGACCCCAGGCACCCTAGGGCAGCTGAAGGGACCCCAGGACCCCCTAGGGCAGCAGGAGGGACCCCAGGTCAGCAGGAGGGACCCCAGGACCCCCCAGGTCAGGAGAAGGGACCCCAGGCACCCCAGGGCAGCAGGAGGGACCCCAGGCCCCCCCAGATCAGGAGAAGGGACCCCAGGTACCCCAGGGCAGCAGGAGAGACCCCAGGCCCCCAGGAGGTACCCCAGGACCCCCAGGTCAGCAGGAGGGACCCCAGGAGGGATCCCAGGTCCCCCAGGGCAGCAGGAAGGACCCCAGGCACCCTAGGGCAGCTGAAGGGACCCCAGGACCCCCTAGGGCAGCAGGAGGGACCCCAGC
>VWZX01000311.1:2635541-2668428 GCA_013399015.1 Galbula dea | reverse complement strand
TATGCACTTTATCAATCACAGCTCAGAGAACATTTTTCCAGTCAAGAACTGGAACTTGAAAGCATAGGCTTGGAGTAGCCACAAAGCTGATGCAATACTAAGGACTGAAGGAAATAGAGAGCACAACAGGAGACACTGAATAAATTGATGGTACACTTGCAGCTTGTCCTAAGTGTTCCATATAGAAAGATGAAGCAGAACTAATAATAATTAAATAATAAATAACTATCAATAATTAAAACAAGAAAAAAGTACAGAAGAAGAAAAAAAATGATTAAATGTAGAAAGCTTCCTGTGAGGAGTGAATAAATAGGTTTAGACTCTTCAATGTGGAGAAAGAGGGTATGATAGAAAGCTAGAAGCTCATGAAAGCTGTGGAGCATACTGTTCCTTGGCTCCTCAGTGCAGGAACTAGGTGATACTCAATACAGTCAGCAGGGGTGAGTTCAAAGTAAGCAAGAGAAGGAAGTTCTTCACACAATATATGATTTGACTGTGAAGTTGCTTCATGTGGGTGCTAGCAGGCTACCCAGCTTTAAATTATGGAAGAAGAATTAATCAGGATCAAATAAAAAGGCTGGCAAGTTCAGAATCACTGAACTGTGAACTGCTGGAGGCTGAGAGAGTGTTCTGGGGAAATATTGCATGCCTGTCCTCTTATACTTTTTCCTAGACATTATCCATTAGCTAACATAATATTATGGGCCACATAGACACTTAATCTGATGTGGGTGTTCCTGTCTTTTATATTTAAAGGATCTACTCAGCAGAGATGTAACTACCACTTGCTGAAATGTTTGCAGAACTGGAGATATCAATGTGTGATGAAAAATCTGTCCAAGTATTTAAAAATAAAAGCCAATGACTTTTTTAACTGATTTCCTGCAGTAAAAACTGATTTACTTGTTTGTAACATTCAGCTAAAACATCTTCAATGGACTCTATATACTCCTCCAAAACCTCCCTAATCACTGATACAATATTAAAAAAAATAATCAAGTCCTTGCTAATTTTTATTTAATTAGAAAATCAGCAAAAATAATGTAAAACTCTTGAAGTGTTACATTGCCTTCCCAATTATGTTCCATTTACATAATTTCAGGAAGTATTTTAAAGTCCCTGGGTGTATAAACCCAGAATAGAACTAGGAAGGCAGTTACCTGATTTTATCTCTAAATATGTATACATATTTAGTATATATTAGCTTATTAGAGATGTATAGTATAGATCAGGCCAATACAGAAATCTGTTTGTGATGATGGCTGTGAAAAGAATGAACATGGTAAATAAGGAGACATATGGACATTAGTTTGATGGAATTGGAGAGACTGAAAGCATCCCATCTATTTATGTTGTCAAAATAAAGAGGTGATATGATTACAGTTCATAAATATTTTTACAGAGTAAAAAGAAAAAAAATATCATTAATTTAGCAGAAAAGGGCAAAGACAGCTGGCAGGAAGATGACAACAAACAGAACTAAAAAAAACCTAATGCTAAGACAATTTTTTCTTCTCTTTTTTTTCTTTCATCTTCCTTAATTACTCACATATCAAACATAACTGAAAATCAGAACAAAATAAAGATAATTGGACAGCATTGTAGTGTTTTAAGTTCTTCTGAAAAAAAGGGATTTGGCCCAAACAATTTTCATGCTCTGAATTTATTGAAATTATCATTTAGTTTGCAAGCTGTTAAACTCAAGCTAGATGGAAATTTAATAGCAAGAAGTCAAGCTAGTCCAGCTTCAAGGGTCTCCTTTGAAAAGTAGAAGAGTTTGTAGTGGAGGTATTATTAAAATGATTCCATTTCCAGAGATAAGGTGTGTTGCAGGTTGATCTAATGCTCTGTTCCTCTTCTGTCACAGTAAAGGCTAGAAAAGGATACAGCTCTGCTTGTGGAAAGGTTTAGGCTGTATGTAGCCAACTAATACTTCTCCAGTAGTTAGCCAACCTTTCTCTTTCATCTTTTCAGTGGAAACCTCAGACAAATTCACCTAACTTTTCCTCTCTTCTGTATTTCAGATCAATACAGTTGAGGGTTTTGTTTTGTTTATGAAGCTACTTGTCAAATGGGCTCCAGATAATGCTGGGGCACTAATGCCTTTTTAAAATTCTGTTGTGTTATATTTAGTTAATAAACTTGTTTGGTTTGCAATCAATACAGATGAAGGACTGTTTGTGTGATGCTTGCTAAGTGTTATTAAAAAAAGATGCTGAGTGAGACAAAAAAAATGGGTATTTGATATTTGTATCTTCCAGAAAAAAACCCCATAGGCTAAGGTAACTTCTAACTGTAGAGATAAATATATAAATTCTCTTTCATTGTAACATTAGACACAAATGAAGACTGTGGTAAATCTTGAAAATAAAAATCCTGGCTTGAGTTAGAACATGCACAAAGCATTTTTTCTGGAGAACTCTCTTACTATTTCTCAAAGCCATCACAATGGAAGAAATCTTTGTATGGAGTTTGAGAAAGGCACAGAAAAGAGAAGGTTATAGGCAGGAAGGATTAGTAGGTCTCACAGGACTTTATTTATGAAGAAACAAAATCTTGTTTTCAGTGGAGTAGCTATATTCTCAATTTATATTCTGCTGGGGCCTCTGACCCCAGACCTTTTGTCACACTGTGGATTTTGATTTTATGTGAAAGGGAGGTAAGATTGAATGCATGAAAATTCTCTAATAGTAATATGTCTAAATAGAGAGAAGAAAACATTAGCAAAAATCAGAACTGCATATAATATACTTCAGCAAGTATTGGTTATTAAGTTGACAGGTCAATTGAGGTCTTCCAGGTTGATGCCAACATAACTACACACACTCCTGAGAAAGCAATTCAGGACATTAATATATTATCCAGGATGATTCCTTAATGCAAACAAGTAAATTGCTAACATTGAACCACATTAATTAAGCTACATCTTATTAATTACTTATAGACCTCTAAAAAGGCAGTCAAATGTTGCAGACACCAGTTTATAACCTTTAATAATGCCTTGTTATGGAAGATCCTATTATATTGCCATGAGATCCTTGATAAATTGGCTGCTCAATTTAATCAGCAGAGCAGTGTTACAGATCCTGTGCATGCTGCTCTGGTTTGCTGTTCTTTAGAAACTTTGCATAGCCTGAATGGATCATTTATGATAGAAAATCTTTTTGACTTGAGGAGGATTCTCTCTCAGAAACACAGAAGTCATGACTGCATCTCTCTCTTTCACCTCACTCTGCTCCAGTCCACTCAGGTTTGCTGACCTTTTCCTTACTGCATTGTGAGAGAATCTTTAAGTCTCCAAACTAAGAAGTTAATGCTAGTACTGCTGAAAAGCTAAGTCATATTTCCATCATGTCGTTTGAAACCTCTCTCCTTTTTTAACTCCTAGGACACCTTACTATGTTATGCTCTAAGCAAGAAGGATCTTTTTTTTCCCCAGCTTCTTTCACTATACACACAAGAATGATTTTAAGTTCTTAGCTCATAATTTCTCCCTGCTTTAACATTCATGTTCTTTTTCCCCATAGAATCTCTCAAAACAAACAGGCAGTGTAGACTTTGCCATTTTTAATTCAGAGTGTAAGATCTGAATGACAGAGGTCTGCCACTTTTTCTGTCTGAAAGAGGGGAGTACACACAGGAGAGACTAGAAATAATAAAAACATAGAATAAAACTCAATATTAACACACATTCTCAGGCTGATTGCCTTCTCCCAATATGCTTTTTTCCTTCTTTTCCTTGACCAAAGGAAAGCATATATTGAGATTACCTTGTGTATATATTTTGAAATTAGAAAGTACATTCAATTTAGTAGGAGATGTTTTCTTTTGCTTATCTTGTATTTCTGAAACAATGTGCTATCAACAGTTAGAGATGATAATCACATGACAGAGTGGGAAAGAGGAAGGTGCCCAGAATAAAATTTATTAGGTTCTATAGGAGACTAAAAGAGAAGTCTTCTAGGCAGGAAAAAAGAATAACTTTCAATGTTTTGCTTGTACTTCTTGACTTGAAAAAGAAAGAGCACAGAAAAGAGTTTTGATTAATGTAGAAAAAGGATGTAGTTTCTAAACTACAGTTAGAAACATTTTTGGGACATAGTGAGGCATAAAGTTCCCATGTATAAAGCAGTCTTTAAAAAATAATTAATTATAATTAGTTCATAAGAAAAAGAGTAATGATGTGAAAAAGGAAAAGATAAGCTAATTTAAGCTTGCATTTTGTATTGAAATTTTAGCAGAAATCTTGCTGACTCTGTGTGGTGGAATTCCTATTATTAGAATTTAAGTACTCTCCAGATTTTCCAGTGCTCTGTGAGTTGTGATTTGTCTCTTTCTGAGACACAAAGCAGCATAACTCTCTAGCCTATGCATTGCAAGTAAAAATGGTTATTAAGGAAGCAGATTTAACTGAAGTTAATAAGACTCAAGTTTTCAAGAAGTAGACATTATTTTCCAGATCTTAGTACAGTATCATATGCCACCTTCCTCCATCACATTTCTTATTAACAGTTAATAGTCTTGCTAGTAGCAAAATTGCCTTTTGAAGTTTCACTAAACAGCATTTTTGTTTCAGTGCCAGTCACACTATGGTTTAGATTCATTGAAGATGCCTCTGGTACCTTTAGGATGATGGGACTCTTTCAGAGTTACTGGCCTGAGCCTTAAAAGCAGAGCAGACTGAGGATAAAGCTTTCTTGTATAGACAAGATATGTGTACAGAAAAATGCATACACTCCTTTTGGTTGTGTAGACAAAACAACCACCAACCAAAATCAATTTGACTGATGCAGACACAAAATATTAATTTACCATTTGACATGTGGTGCAAATTCTCTTCTAAACTGGTATCAAGAACAGAGACAGACATAGCCCCTGGAAAAATGTGCAATATGTAACCATACAAGCTCATAATAAAGTGCTGCCATGGCTTGGTGTGTGCCATGAGGTCTGTATGGTCTTTGCAAGGCCTCAGGGCTGGGTTTCTAAAGTCTTGCTCTATGTGAACTTGACCTGTCTGCAGCTTTGTTTTACTTGGTTTAGCTGTGCTGGCAATTTCTCTAATTGACTAGGTGTCTGAGGCTAATTCATTTAGCTTTTTAGCTGTGCATGTTACAGCCATACAGCTGGATACAGTGAGCAGTGCATAGAGTTTTATGCAGGTAGCTGCTGTTGCAGGTGGAATAAGGGATTTACCTCTCTGGGACAATGATGTACTGATATGATATCAGGGGACTTGAGAAGAGGAGACTCAGGAGGTGGCATGGGGAATTTAACACCAGGAAAAGAGTAGAAACTCAAGAAAGTCTGCATAACAATTTTAACTGCACCATGGTTTTTTTTCTGTTACAATTATATCTGGGCTAATAATGATTACACTGTTAAGGCTTCTGTTATTCTAACAATAAATTTGGGCTTTAGTTGCATACAGAGCATGCTACTTCACTTCCTATAAACAACATTTTGAGTTCAATAATCCTCTTAGAGTCTGATCTTATACAACACCAAGCAAGAATGACTGGTGTAATAACTACATGACTACAGCACACATGCCATATTTTGTTTCAAAATATATTCTAAAACATAACCTAGTACTTTTAAAAACCTAATTTTTAAAAGGACAAAACATTTATGCTAATATTTGAAACATAATGAAAATAGTTTCCTTTTAGTTTATTTTAAGCCAGTGAAAACTTTTCCTGATCCTATTTAAGTACTAAAGATAATCAGGAGGAGGAAATATTCTGAATAGGGAGGAAATGATGATTTTTCTGCTCCTTGTCACTAGGGAAAGAAGCATGAGTTAAAAGGAATTAATGCCTTTGGATGTGGTATACATTAAAGAATGTATAAATTTCACTTGTCTTCTGGTGGTCACTGTACTTCATGGACACAGAAGACTTGATTTTAGACAGAAATGCCAGGAGGTTATTTGAAATGATTTGGGCATAAAAAGTGCTGTGTATCTTAAGGACCATACAAAGTATGGGAAAACCAAAGCTTTGCCCTTTTTTTTCTTGAATGCTGATGGAACAATGGTAAAAGTTTTGCCCTTGCTGCTGGCTAACATCCAAACTCCCATACTATTTGCTTGTCTGTTAAAAACAAGAATCCAAATAGGTTTAAGGTATCTTTCCTTAGTGTGGTGTCACTTCAGAGTTTTACACAATGCTGTAAAGATCCAGAGAAGTATTTATATCTCCAGTTTGCAACTGGGTAAAAGAAATACTGACACTTGACTGAAATTATGTACAAAGACCTACCAGAATATCAAACTATAATTAGATCTTTTGAGCCCTCCATTAGCTTCTTTAGAGTAGAGGATCACTATATCCAGACTTCTATTTACTTTACCTTTAATTTTTGCCTTGTTTTCTTTCCATTTGCTATTTTGTTGTTGCTCTGAAACCAGGATTGAGGAGTTTTCCTGCTTTCTGTTTTGTTTTGTTCTGTTTTCCTTTAATATTGTCCAAAAGCCAAAACTTTCTTTCAATTCTTAATTCTCTTGGGGTTATTTTTTTGTTAGTGTTTTGTTTTGTTTTGCTTTGTTTTGTTTTGTTTCACACTCTGCATTTTAAATAATGAGGTTTGGGATAAATTATTTTGCCAAAATTTGAAATCCATCAAAGATTATAAGTTAAAATTACCTCTCCTGTGATTTCACTGCATTCATTAGTGCTGTGCCAGACATTAATTTGGCCCCCTGAGTTCTTATTTTGGCAATAAAAATAAATTATTAAGATTTGTATTCTTGGAACTATAGATCTTTCTTAGTGGAATTATAAAACAGGATAGAATAATGAAGAATTAGGAATAACTTTGCAAAATGACAGACCATTATAGAGAAGGTCATGGACTCAGCTGAATTTTTCACTTGTGCCTTTAGTTTTCTCACTTTTCATACCTGCCATAACCAACCCACACCTCTGTTGTGCAACACTAATAAGATTAATTTTCCTCTTTCTCAACCATCAGAAAGCCAACTGAGCTTCTCCAGAGAAGTTCACACTAGAGACATATGAGAAACAACAATGGTTTTTTTGACTTTCTGTCCAATGATAAAATCACATCATTTATCATTTTCCTTTCTTCAAGTGAACTGGATAAGTATTTTTAATCAATAGTTGCCACCTCTAATTGCCTTTGTTTTTGCTGTCTCTCTGGATTACAGCTAAATCATTTAAAAATCATATGCTCTACAATTACTCATAAGAGTACATGGAAAATATTGAACTCCCTAGGAATCTTAACCTGATAGAATTTTAACAGAATGGCACAGAATGCTATTTTTAATTTTCATTTTCATTTTAATTTATTTTAATTTATTTTATTTAATTTTAACAGAATGGTTTTGGTACATGTATGTTAATTTACTGGGGTTTTTTTGGGGTTGGAAACCTTGGTTTTGTATTAAATGTTTGCATTTACTAAAAGAACCAAAAAGGTTAAGGATTATTTTAACCTTACACTAACAACACTAGCAACATATAGTTCATGCTGCTAATGATCTCTGGAAGAAGGGACTTCCTATTGTGCAGTTTGCTCAAAAAGTGACAGTATAACCCTAACAAGCACAGCTGAATGTATTTCCACTTACTGAATCTTTTTCTTGGGAATTAACCTTTAAAATTAGCATAGCTTTGAAAAGGTAAAAGATTTTTATTTTTAGCTATGCTTGTTCTTTTGTTAGGTAAACATTGATACCAGTAGATGGAAATAGTTTGGGGTTTTTTCCCCCCCTCTTACTTGATGCTAAAATTTCACCAGGGAAATATGGTCATAAAATAGTCACTTGTGCTGTCATAATCTCATAATCAATCAAATACAAGCTCTAGTTTAGCATAAAGAATATGTTCAGGTCTGAGGATTACTAATATTTTCCTAGTAAGTCCTAATGTGTTATTTATACAACTTACCAGTGCATGCCAAATGTTAATATAATTAGACCACAATAAATTTACTGGCTAGCCACTTAATGAATTTTAATAATTCAGGACCAAAAAAAGCAGACTACCAATTAATTTTCTTTTTTTTTTAAAGTGAACACTGTCTGCACATAAAGACAAGTCACAAGAATACATGATAAAGTTTGAAGTCTGTAATGTTATGACAATTTTGGCATAACTCTTTTCAAGGTCATTACTGTTCCATGATAGTCTTCTTGTAAAGTCCAACAGGTATTAAGATACAGTAAATTTTAGTCATGGATTAAACAATATTATTTTTATTCAGCATGAAGGACTTATGTCAAAATCCATAACCTTGACCTTATTATCAGTGTCATATCAACCTGCATTCATTTACTAGATGTTGTCAATTTGTAATTTACACTTTCAAATAATATACTGCTTTTAAAAGCTGCATCATCAGAATTATAAATGAAAAGGTGTTTCTTCAGTCATTTTTGCTGGATAATAAAAAGCAAGGTGAGGTGTTGCTAGTATGTTTGAAATACTGAACAACTTCAGTAGATCATGTGAGTGAATGGAGTTGTCCTACCTTAAATTTCATATTAAATCTGGTTAATTAGATAAAATAAAATTATTACACTATAAACAAATAATTTTTTCCCAAAGTAAGCTGGAGTCAACTATTTCCCTATCATGCACATTGTCAGTGAAATGCATAATGTAATGCAAAACTTTCATCTTCATCTGAAGAAATTTCTTTGGTTTGTCCAGTGAAATCCTAATGTACCCAGATGGATTCACTCATTTACAATGACAAAAAAGCAAGAAAAAAATTTATACTTTTGGGGTTTTTTTGATCACAAATCTGGCATTTTAAAATGTTATTTAGGGCTTTCATTAACATAATGACATAAAAAGTGTCATCTCAATGTAGGCCATTCAGCATGCAAATGGGTAGATGTTTATTTCTTTTGAGTTGAAGGAAGTATCTGGCCTCAAGGCTCCTCTTTTGATCTAGAATGAAATTACAGTTGTAGCTACAATCTTGGTTGTCAAAATAGATTTTCCCTTTCCATAAAGCAAAGAGTGGATGGATCACATATTTAGAACAGTGGCAGATTCATTCTGCAACTGTTTCCTGCACTATGAAATGTACTTCAGCCATTGCCAGTTGAAGATGACTATGCCCAAGAGTTCAGAGTAAGAGTGGTGAAAATCCTTTCAGATAACTCTTCAAAAAGTCATTTGAACTATAGCTTCAGTATGTTCATCTGTCCAGTCAGGGAGACATTACATTTATCTGTGCTCAGAAAAACATCTTTGTAGGCAGAAGGATTATGAGTCTTTCTTAATCCTATAATGCTGTTGTTAGAAAGAAAATATATTCTTGAAATGGATATCTCTTTCACTGTAATCAGCCATAAAGCAGTACTATAACTAATGAAAGAGTTATCCATGCAGTGATTACAAAAGAAATACTGTTTTGATTAAATGGTTTTTATCACATTTCTGCCTTGGATACTGTTTACTGGGGTTTTTTTAAGCCATTGAAGTAAAAGCAATTTGTATTTATCCTAAAAAAAACCCCAAACAACAAACAAAAAATGCCAAACCCCAAGAAATTGTTCATTTATTTCAGTCTTCTTGGAACAGCACACCTCCACTGGTGACTCCCTGCAGACAGGTAATTATTTGGGCTTATGGAATCCCATAAATGTTTGGCAGGGATATGTCTCCTATTCCAGCCTACCTCCTGAAGCAGGAGGTCTGCCAAAACCAGGCAGGATCTTTCCTATTGTAAGTATGCAACCATATATCTATGGAAAAAGACTATATCTAGCTTTCAAAACCATACATAGCATAATCTCATCTCATTAGAAGTAACTAACAGTACTTTAAATCAGTTGGCCAGAGAGTATCATGTTCCTGATGGGAATTAGCACAGAACACTGGGGGTTGGAAGACCTCTGCAGATCATCTATTCCCACACCATTGGTAAAGTAGGTTCACCTAGAGTGGCTTGCACAGGAAGGAATCTAGATAGGTTTTTAATATCTCCAGAGGAGGAGACACCACAACATCTCTGGGCAGCATGTTCCAGTGAATAGTGAAAAATATGACTGGAAGTTTTTTGTTACAATGATAAAATGAGTTTTTACCTCTAGCTATTATCATCCCATACATTCATCATTTTTTTTTTATCATATTGATTCATTCTATTGGCCAAGACTGTTTGTACTTGTATGAAATTCAGAAAACATTGATTTACTTAAATTATTCAATGCTTTAGAGTTTGGCTATTATATCATTTAACACTTTAGACAGATCAATACACTTCTAAAAATTGCTTTACTTATTCAGAAGGTTTGCAAATGTACTTCTCTGGAATCATTAGTTTCCTATAAGGTGACAATGTTTTATAAATAATCTATTTTAAAACTATACAGGGTTATATATATGTACAAGTGCATAAATAGTAACAAGTAAAATGAATAAACTGCTTGCCAAAAGCATGCTCTGATGTATAATATGCCTTTAAATTTACATTATTCTCAAATGTACCCTGGTATCTCCTTATAAAGCTTTTTTTGTTTAACTAGTAATCATTTCTGGAGGTTAAGAACATTTTTTCCAGTATCTTAAAGACTGGAAAAATCAGCTGACACAGAAAAACCTTCATTTGTCTGTGGAAAGGTCTAAAGCAGGGATAAATCTTGAGCACTACTGGATTTTTGTAGTAGGGTGCAGATATGAAGTATATGATCAAATATCACAAAGGAAAACATTTACAGGTAGATAACTCCTCAGAGTCAGGTCCTTACTGAAATGCACAGGCCTGGGACAATTCTGTTTGCACACTGTGCTTTTTGGTGTGTATTTGTTGTACACAAGGATTTATGATCACAGAATCACTGAATAATAGTTATTTTACAAAATAGAGAGTGTCACACTGTTTAGAAGGGGCATTAATGTAATATTAATGTAAATAAGTATTCATATGTTTTACTAAATGTCTACTAGAACTTGTACAACAACATTTCTCTAAAATATGCCTTTATACCTGTTCCATAGAGCAATGAGAGGCTGAGGGTTAACCCTGGAAGGATTTATTATCCAAATTTCAGTGTTTTGACAACAATACACAAGCTTTCATATTTTACTAGAGAGTATTACAATTCCATCTATTCTACAACAAAAGACATTATTTGAATGTCCTGGGGATACTTGTATCTCCCTCATGGCCAAAACCTCCAGAAAAAAAGGCCTATATATTTGCTTTTTTATTAGTAATTTTACTTCTTTGAAATTAGAGTGCATGCTACCTATTTCTTTTGACTGGGTAGTTCAAACTTCTTCATGCTCATGTTGGACAGCTGATGAATTAGCAGGATATCTTTGTTCCCCTTGGGTAAAGTTTCTTATTTCTACAAATGTGTAAAACCTTTGCCTAGCCATTGCCAATTTGTCTTTATTTGTTTTATCCCCTTCCTTAGCTCCACTAACTCTCACAGCCTCATGCCAGCTCACTTTAATATTCTGGAACAGTGACTCCATCATAAATAGCAGTACACAAGATCATTTCTAAAGCTTAAAACTGTACATACAAACCACATGCATCATTCATGTCCATGGAGGTTTAAAGTTCAAACTTGCTGAGTTGTAAGATTCCTTCTCTTTTGCTCCATTGAACTGGTTTAGATCCTGAAGTCAAAAATATTCTGTAGGTAGTATATAAATGTAGAATCATAGATTCATTTAGGCTGGAAAAGACCTCTAATGTCAAGTCCAACTCTTGACACAACACCACCACACACCACAGACACACAGATTATGGCTTTGCTGGACATGTTTTTCAAACAAACAAAGAATATATAGCAATATACATTGAAATATCCAGTGATGCTCTTAGGAAGTATTGTTCTTTCCTTGCTGAATGGCTAGTTTCAGTAGAAGAGTCTATGCAGGGCATAATGATGGTCTTGATCAATTAAAACACCCCACTGATATGTCATGGTGAATAACTACATGGAAATATGAGGCAGGAATTTGAAACTATCAATCTACCTAATAGTGGTGTTCACTTATGAAATACAGACTTTACAGCAACAGAGACCTTATCCAATACAGTAAGTGGATACCACATTCCACATTTAGGAGTGGAATAATGATTTGGATTTAAAATATTGTGAGATAATGCACTGGGAAATTCAAAGAAGGATATTTGTTTCCTATGTCTTGAAAAACCCCTCCTTGTAACTATGGCATTCTGGTGGAGTGAGCCACCAACAGCTTGGTTCATTCCATACATAACCATCAGAACCTAGTGCACCTAATTAATAAACAGATGGCAAGAGCCCTGTGGGTCCTAAAGTCAGTTAGGGCTTTTGTGCTCCACTGGTTATGTCACAATATCCTTTCTTAAGGAATGTATATGCCAAGGCTGGATAATGGCACAACAGATGTTTCATCTTGATATCAAGATGGCAGGAAGCCAGTCAAGATCCCAAGGTAGTGTCCAGGCAGTTACAGAATGGGCTTCATCTTCTTACAACAGGAGGTGGAGTCTTCCCCAAGAATGCTAAAGAGAATAATCCAGCATGGGAGTGCTTTTGAAATTCAGAGAGCAAGAAGGATTGTAGTGAGATGACATCTTTAGGTAACACACTGCATGACCAGCATCCTAAAGAAAGGCTTGACATCCTCTGCTTTGTTGAGCATGCTGGTGGTCTTTCTGGTTTAATTCCATTTGACAGCATTCCCAGACACTTTCTAAGGACAGGAATTCAAAACCACCTTGCAAGTTCCTGTACAAAGACATGGGCACAAAAATAAGACAAAAGGCATCCTACTGTGGTTAATATCTAGCTAAACATGTGTTAAAGTTATGAATGCTACATGTAATTATAGCAGAAAACAATATTATTGCATTTTGCATTTGCAGTATCATTTTTTGGGTACACTTAGGGTACATGATTTCCCTATTATCAATAAATAAATAAATACATATATAAATATTATCATATTACATTATATATATTATTATCATATATATAAAATATTATCAATAAATAAACAGAGATACATTAGGTATCCCTATAGATAACTGAGACACAGTCCTGTTCCTGGCCACTTTGAAAGTGCAGGAACTCTTAAGGCAATGACCAGTAGCCACAAACATGACCAAAGGTGTCTGTAATTCTTTAACCCAGTATGACACCACAACAGATCATATTGTCTGGGATTCCCAATAATGCAAACTGGACATGGTTGTTCTCAGAGAAGCAGAGAATGCTTCTTGATAACTCTTTAAAGCCATGTGTTTATTGTTTTGCCATTCACAGATGTTTTTTGGTTTACAGCAATTTTTTGTTAGTTGGGTTTTTTCAGTAGTAGCAAGGGGACAGAAATTAAGCCAAAAATGTAATTGGCTTAGGCAATTGCTTTGCTTTGTGACAAGCTGAATTAGTTTGAGTAGAAAAGTTCTCATTTAAGAAGTCTTGTGACTTACCCTGCCTACCATGATTGGACTGTTATAGCATGGGTTGTAAATAAAGAAGCTGAGCAAAGAGGTCTTACTATTTTCTATCACATCCTAAATTATCCAGTGCTTCACTAGGACTGAATAAGTACATAATCTACAGACTATTGGGTTCACTTGACACAAATATCATCTGCAGTCATGACTGACAGGTACTATTAATGCCATAGGCTTTAGAAACACAGTGTGTGCCTAGTCCTTTCTTTTGCTATTCAAGGAGAAGATCCTACTGTGTCATATGAAACATTTTTTTAAAAGCATGAACAATTCTTCCTTGGTTCTCATAATCTTTCTGCTTTAATTGAAATTAATACTGTTGACTGACTCTTTTTAAAAAATCATATGCAAAATTGGCTTACAAATCAGTTCTAGAGATCTGAAAATTGCTTAATGTAGCATTTAGGCACAACTGTACTTCAGAATGGTCCTGTAATTGCAGGGAAGAGATTCAGCCACTTCCCTGTACTAGAAGTAATGCTATGTTCTTTTTGTCAAGGGTGAGGGCTGGGCTGGCCACTAATCCAGTGGCAGATGCTCTCTGTTACCACTTTTCACCCCATAGGGAATATGAGAGAGAGAGTTAGGAACTGGAAAAGGAAACTAAAACTATTTCAATTCAACTAGTAAAAATAAAATCAACTATATACAAATATGCACAGTGAACTCCACTTCCCCCCCCACACACACCCCCAGTGGCAGCTACATCACTGTCAGCAAAGATGCTGTGCAGAAAGGACTCAGCAGCAGAGGGGAAACAGATTCAGGGCTTGTGTTCTGGAACTGGATTCAGGAACTCATGGATCAGTACCAAAGACAAGAGAGACAAAGTCCTCTTTGGATATTGGGCATTGAGGAAGGGCAAGAGAAGAGATTGATCCTTGTGACCCCTCAGCTTTATATCAATGATGATGTATATGGTATGGAGTACCTGGTTGGTCAGTTTAGGGTCACCTGAATTCTCTGTTCCTCCCTACAGGTGTGGCCTTTTACTCTGCACCTCCTAACATGGGACACAAGATTTAGCAGTGACCTTGGTCTGTTTAACAATCCTTGGTACTAACTCTAAGCATTAGGTCTTGTCACTGTTAGAAGCTGGCAGTGTCTGTGAAAACATGCTGTTAGTTTCAGAAAGTGCAGCTACTTAGAAGAGCTTTAGCTGAAAAGCAAAATCACTGAACAGAATTAATTCTGTTCTAACCCAAACCAGGACACTTTTCTACTAATGCATTAAAATCAGAGAAGGATCTAACCTAACTGATTGTTCCTCAGAAGTTCTGGAGATGTGTCTGCACACGTTAGCTTAGATCAAGAGTGCAGTTACAAAGTCCCCACTGCCTCACTTATTGTGTTTTGCCTCACATCACTCAGCATCCACAGAACACATGCACTGGATTCTTCTTGGAAAAAACCTAAAATGGAGGACACATTTCAGGACACTTCTAAAGTGCTTTGACAGGCAGTCCTTCCTTAGGACCAGGCTGGTATTAGTCTAAAGTGATTAAATTGGATTCCATTTTCACCATACTGTTTTTACTGACTTTATTATTTCCTCTCTGGTGTCACTGTTACATGGTGAAATCTTTTGCTTTATTATCCTTTTCACATGCCTTTACCAAATGCCAGTGTATAAAAGCAATGTTCTTTGTTTACTATCTTGTTTCAGATGGTATTTCATGATGATGAAAGCTTCAAAGTCTGTTACCCAACTAGAGAAGTAAAATCTCAGTCACCATAGATTTCACAACTTTCCTTCCACATAATCTATCACTTCATGTGGAGAACAGCACCCTCAGCTTCCCAAATTACTGTTGCAGGTGCTCTTTTCTGCTTGCCCTTTAAAGTGACTGAAAACATCAAATCCTGTGGAACTTGGCAGATTAAAAAGGGTACTATATGTTCTTTTCTACTATATTCTATATACAGTATAGAATATATCTAGTATATATACACACACTATATGTATTATAGTATACATATATTCCTATATATTCTTTTCTACTCTCACCCTGTGCTGCTTTTATTAATTACTTTTCCACTTGTGAGTTTTGAAAAGATTCCATTTTTAAGTAGTACCAAACAGTGTTCTCTTATCAAGCAGTCACCAGAGGACCTCAGGTAAAGTTATTACAAACACAGGACAATGACACCTACACAAAGAGACTCTTGAACAGGATGCCAAATAGCAAAAGTCCTGCTTGCCACTGGTGCTTCTGCCTGCATAAGGAAGAACAGGGGTTCTGTGGTAATTAGGAGGAAGACAAGGAGTAAAAAGGGAATTTTGCACCCTAGGAACCAAAATATTCTGTCTAATGCCTGGCTTTGGCTATATGATACAGATCAATGCTTAGGTTTAAGTTCTTCAAAGCCAGATTAAATGATCTTTCAGATGCTATAAAAGAAGGATAAATTAACTCACTTCCTGAGTAAAATGCCTTTACTATCAAGGAAAAAAGTCTCTAGTATTGAACACTTTTGGATCAGTCTGGCAGAAATAGGAAGAGAACAAGCATTATCCAATAAGACAGAAACATTCTTGTGCAGTTATTTCCTGAAAAACACCAAAGCTACCAAACATATCCCAGTAAGACAAAACTGGAGGCAAGTCAGGATATTCACAGTATTCTGGCTTCTGACTTGGTGGCAATTAAATACATCATTGAGTGCTATTATAGAAAATTTACAAAAGATATGCTTTGTGCTATGTCTTCTAATGACTCTTTGGGCTTATCAACAAGATATATACAAGATCTCCCCAAAATCCCTACAGCAGTGTACCTGATATCCTCTGCAGTTCCTAATACCACAACAATCAATTGGCTGAAAGAAGCTACTTAGAGCCAGCTTCATAAAAGCAGGCAGTAGAGAGATAAAAGCTTTAAACCAGTAATCATCTATATCTATTCTCCCTTTCTTCCAAATTAACTTTCAGTTTTAAAGCTCCCACCTTCCTCCACTTCTGATTGGTAGAAGTGAATGCTACTTCTCATAGCAAAGTACTTTTTGGATACCTGCACTCCTTTCTCCTGTCTTTCTTTCAGCATACTGGAAAACCATTTTCCCTTATTCTTCCTAAATAGTAGTATTCTCTTTGATTGTTGTATTTGCAGTTTCCAGTACTGGCCTCTGGGCAGCAGCTGCTTTTTGTTTAACTATTTGGTTATCATTTTCAAAAGATGTGATGCTAACAAAAAAAGCATGCACTTCTGGGCAAAATTTTGTTTCCTGTGGGTCTTCTCCTTCTTTTTGCCCTCTTCTGATTCAATACATAATTATATACATAATAACTTGGCCCTGAAAGAGACAGAGAAATCCTATGATATTAACCTTAAAATGTTTTGAGCAAATTTTAGTTCTGTATTCCCATATTGTGAATGTATATCATTAATTAATTTAATTTGTGAAGGGTTTACTTCAGAGTAATCTTATTAGAGACAATCATGTTACCAGACAGCCTTATAGAAGACAATCTCATTAACTGTGCCTCGAGATGTCACTTTAGATATCTAATTTGTACCCCAGATATAAATTAATTGTATGCTTCAGATTGGCTTGGAACCTTACACTGAGGAGTGTTCTGTATGATGTGTGTTAAACATGTGTTTAGTATCTTGGTTTTGTAAGTTGAAAATCTATCAAAATCTGTAGTTCATGGATTCAAATGATTGAAGTGAAACTAGGAATAGGTGATTCCTGTTAATTTGGAGATTATAAACTAGCCCTTCCTGTTCCTGATTGTACAATGACAAATTCAAACCAAAAAAAAGTGACCCTCAGTTTATTGTAGGAAGAACAGGTTTCTGTCACAAAACATGTGCTGAGGAAGGAACTGTGTCATGTCACAGAAATGTGACACTGCAAATCAAGAAACTGTTTATATGTAGTTATCATTCTGGTTTCTGTACCTTGGATTTTTAAATGCAAGAAACCAGCTGACCATGCCTTCTGGAACAAAGAAGGGTAATGTTTGGATTTGAGCTGATGGAAAAAGAAGGTTAATATGGATGTAGTGAAACAGAAAGAAAAAGAAGAATTCTCCCAAATTCCTTGGCTATGACTTGATCTTAAAAATAATTCTGTCATCATTCAGTAACCCTGACAGTGATCTATTGAGTTAAACTTAATGTTTTGATGCTGACTGAATCTTTGGTGCTCTTCTTCACTGAACAGGATGGAGAAGATTTCACAAACAGCTTTTTCAGTTCCCTCAACTAGCTATCAAATAGCCTGGCTTCATTTCCTCTTCAAACAGTTGTTCATTCAACAAAAGGATGGTATTTCTCCTCTTCCTCTGTCCCTCCTTTCCAGTACAAACTAATATATACAAGGATGTGCTATTTACTTTTGGCTAAATGTCACAAAACATCCAATGCTGTTGTATAAAAAATTTCTCCAAGAACATACAATAGAATGTAATATGACAATTTGAGATGATCACAGATGATTTGTGCTTTACAGTTTTGTTCAAGCTGTACTTATGACTTGTCTGAAAGATATGTCACAGACCCTGGGAAATATAAAGCAGTGTGAGTCTTGCTTCCCTAGAGGAGGGAAGTACAGGTATGAGAAATAGCATATCTACCACTAGACTCTTCCATAGGACTCTGAAGTAAGGTCTATGACTTTAAGCTGTGGTATTGGATGCCTACATGCAGGCAGTAGGAGAAGTGTTCAAGTGACACTCAGTCAAGAGCCCCCATTATAATGATAACATATAGCTGGGTTTTGTCTTGATCTCACATAAGACTGCCACTATCACAAGAATGGTTAAAAGTGCTTGAAAAGCTGTTCTTGATGAAGAATGGCATACTGAAGCACTACCCTAGCAAGCCAGTGATTATAGTGGAAGGCAGAGGAAAGAAAAATGGCAGAAATGGTCTAGTAACCTGTTCAGAAAGCACAAAAAAGGCAGCTCATTAATGTAGTTTAAGGTTTACATAAGGCAGAGCAGCATTCCTAAATAATGCTTTCTATCAGTTCTGCTTGGCTGGGAGACAGTGCTGCATTCTGGAAGCTGTCTTTGTTTCATGTTATTTATGTCTCTTCTTTTGCCAATTCTTGGCAAGGCCAAAGTAAAGAAACATAGTAGAATTTGAAGCTAGGAAGCTGGAGTTTATCCAACCATCCCAGAGGAGCATGAGGACAGGGCAGCAGACAATATCATGGTGGAATATTTTAGCCAGTGATGCTGGTACTTGAAATTTGTAACACACAGTCCCTAAAATTCACTTTCTTAGTTGATGTTATGGTGTGGTGTTATGGATAGGAATTTTACTATAGAATGTCTTAATGGAAGGATTTTCCTTTTCTACTAAAATACTTCAGACAACTCAGCTGATGTTAGCTCCAGCAGCATCATGCTGGGAAAGACACTGCCCTCAGAAAGGCAACTCTCAAATAATGATTATTATTAGTGTGTTATCCCAAAAAAGTGGGATATTTACCCAACATGCAAGCCTAAACACTTAGGGTGGAGGCATTTCTTTGTTGCAGGTTTGCCCAAAGCTGGGAGCTAGGTGATATTGCACAAAGCTAGCTCAGTTTCATACATAAAACACTATTTATTCTGCTACATCCTTAGCAAAAACCTGTCTAAATTTACATTCACTGGTCAGTTAGTCCCTGTTTGGTATTGGTTCTTCTGTTATCTCATTGGCATTTGAAGCTACAATACTTCTATTTCTGCTCACACTCAGAGAGGAGGGGGTTTAAGTGGGTTGGGGCTTCTTTTGAGTCAGAGGTCATGATCCTCCCTTGCCACCTTTACTTTTCCCCCAATGACAGTTGTTTTCTGCTGACTTCATTCCTTGGGGCAGTTATTTTAGTTCCTTCAAGAGCAGATTGTTCTTTGTTTTTCAGCCTTGTAACCCTCCTTTGGAAGGATTGGTGGCTTAGCAAAGAATGTTAGTTTATGTAGTGTAATGACATTACATCCTAACATTATACTGTTTCACTCAACTGTTACTTACAGAATATGGAATTTCCTAGTTCACCAAAGTAAAAATATGTCTAAATGACCACAGAAATTTATTCAGTATTTTTTGGGATTAGGTAGTGTTATTGCAAAAGCCTGGTGAAACTCTGCAGTATAGTGGGATTTAAAAGGCAGACTAGTTCAAACAAGCAATGGTTAAACTAATGGTTAAAATGTCATTTTTCTCTTTTTCTTTAAACATTAGTCATCAGCTACATTAGTGATCAATGTAGCTCCTAACAGCATCTTAAATCTATGCTGAATACTCAATACTCCCAGAAAAATCAGAGGTAATTTAAGAAATGAGTATCATGTAGTATGAAGCTGCTTAACATGTTAGTTGTATTCATCACTAATCTTAGAGCTGGTGTGGATTTACTGTGCATTCTTATAACCTTGATGCAAGAATGGCAACAGGAAGATCAATACTGGGAGAAAAGCCTGTAATATGTTATTGAGCTCTAGAGAGAGATGAGTGAAAGAGGATGACCTACAAGCAGGAATAATCACACCAGTGACTGATTAACACTGTTGAAATTAACATTTCATCTTGGGAGGAACAGTGGGAGAATCCAATTTATAATTGTAAAAGAATTTCCCTATTTATTTTCTTTGAATCAACTGCTTTCAAAATGCAAAATGCTAAAAAAGGTGTGATAAATGCTTCTTTAAGCCAATGAATGTCTATACCTGACAAGATAGTAAGGTGGAGGCCAAACAACACTTGCAGTCTCCACTTATACATAGGAATGTTTGGGGTTTTTTCTCATGGTTGTTGGGGGAAATGGATGCCCACATTTGACAGCAGATTAGGAACATTTGCCTCTTGATATGTGGTAATCTGTCAGCTTCTTCTGCAATTGTACCTTCTAACATACACAAGCTATAACCATTTTGCTATTAGAGAGAAAGATCAAGGGGTTTTAACATACAATTCACCAAATTAGGCTTAGAATTACACACTCAGTTCTAGCACACAGTGCTGGAAATTTATCTGGACTATCTGAGAAAATTTGAATGTCAAATTGGATGATCCAGGAGATGAAAGTTTCACTATCCAACCTGAACTTTCTCTGGCACAACTTGAGAACATTTCCTCTTTTCCTATCCCTAGTCACCTAAGAGAAAAGACCAAAGCCCACCTGGCTACAATCTCCTTTGTGATGACTGTCACTTCTAAATGATCAGTGTTGCATCAAAAAGAACTAAGATCAGGAAGCTAGACATAGTAATCAGCTACACTGGAGGTAGTGACTCCTGGAATTCTCTTGAGTTAGTAAAGCAGAAGTAGGAAAAAGCCTTAATGCTCCTCACAGGAGCTGTGCAGGTGCACAGTGAAATATAAGGTGCTGCATGAAACATGACATGTATGCTGTGGGGAAATACCATCAAGACAGGACCTCCAAGGAATAAATGGCATGATTTTGTTACTCTGTATTTGGTCAACTCTGTAGAGTTGTTCCTTTTTAGTACAGTACTACCCTATGTTTTGAGTAAACTGTATTAACACTGGCCTTTTATGTCCTGATATACCTTTCCATTGTTTTACCTGGAAAAAAAAAATGAAGTTAGAACTCTTAGCCCTGTCATTCATCCTCACTAAGTGAGAATATCATTGCTAAAACAACCTTACACATTTGGAAAATGCCAGAAATTACACTGCTTCACTCAACTGTTACTTATAGAATATGGAATTCCCTAGTTCACTAAAGTAAAAATATGTCTAAATGAACACACAAATGTATTCAGTATTTTTGGGGGATTAGGTAGTGTTATTGTAAAAGCTTGGTGAAACTCTTTGCTTAAGGGTTCTGATGAGAAAGACTTCTGCTATGCTTCCTATTTTTTAGCACAGAGTTGTGCAGTAATTATTATATATCAACATCTGAAGAACAGGCTGGGAGCAATTGCAGTTTTCCCTGTGGACTTGATAAAATATTGAGAATCACTACCCAAAAAAAACTGTATTACCTTTCTTTACATCTGCAGAGTTTTCCTATCTATCCAAAATGTCTAAAGGAAATACCTTTGAATTTGTTTTCACTGCTTTTAATAATTTAAATCTCAGAGATATTTTTATAAATAAAACAAAAACTGTAGCAGAGTACTGAAACTTTAATGTTATTGTACAATGGGCTCAGTCTCACATGCTTTGTTTACAGTGCTCACAAATTTTTATCTTACTGTGTTTTTTCCTTGGGCAGCAGGGCAAAAAAGGCAGAGAGAGTTTCTTCAGAAGCTAATCTCCTGCCCAGTCTTAGACTTCTTCCCAAGTTTTCCCTTTTTCACTTATATCTTTATGTTTATTGTCAGGAGACCCTATGGCTTTATTTTCTTCATCAGCTTTCAATGTGCTACAGGGACTGGAATCTTATGTATTTCTGGTTTTGCTACCTGTTAAATCCTAGGGAGGGCTTTTTTCCCCAAAGTAACTAAAAATCTAACATCTGTCCTCATATTTTCAGAAATACAACCTTGATCACTCACTTAGCATTTAATTTCCTCTGTAGGCACTACAAATCTAAAGCCATGTTTCAGCTTTATACCTCAGCAATGCTACCATTTTATTCTCATGCATCTTTGCAGTTGTGTGGATTGGCAAATTTTGATACCCTGAAATAGCATGACCTGCTTTATTTATTCATTCTCCCCATTTTTAATTCTATACATGTATTTTCTATCACTAGACTTCAAAAGTATTATGTTCTTGATCAGCTACCCTATTGGTTCTTTAAAATTCTGAGTTATTTTCAGCTGAATTAGAGAAAAAGGAAGAGTCAAGTCTTGAACAGTCATCACCAAATGCTTATCACAACCTCAGGTTTAATAGTCTGGGAGAAATCAGCACTTTTCCACTGAGATTAGAGCTTGATCCTAAGTACATAGATTAAAAATAACATTTAAAAGAGGGAAAGTATTCTTTGAAAGCACATCAAAACTTTTCTGGTTTGATATACTCCAAAACAATCTAATGAATCTAAAAGTAAGTAAATATTGTGGCTAGTAAGACTTCTTTATCTATTTTTTTAAATCCTGTTTATGGGGGGTTTTAAAATGTATTTTATGGAGGTGTTTGTGCAGTTATACAACTGAAATCTGACATATGAAAGGCCACTGAAGCTTCTAGGCTAAGTTTTCTTTCTCAGTTAATTCTTAAATTTCCCTTTTACTCCCTGGTAATTTGAGTAAAAAATATATGATTTAACATGGAAATTTATGTTGGTTATATAGATAAAGAAAAAAAAAAGCAACAAACCCCTAAACAACTCTGCTGTAATTACTGATAAACTCACAGGGATATTGTCTTTATTAAATCTTTGTCCCTGAAGAAAGAATGATTGCATATTTTACTTGTAAATTATTCTGGTTTGGGGAGCTCTATTAGTTTACCAAATATATGTTTGCAAGAGGAAATACTTCTGCCCCTGCTAACACATTCCAACAGAAACAAAAATTCAGATCCAACTGTTATAGCAAGAGATCTAATGTTTTCATCCTTTTTTTGGCTTATTACTAAACCTTTCAGGCAAAAATTCTCATCTGCATTGCACTGTCTTGAAGCAAGGAAGAGAAAACTGCTGCAGATGGAATTCTTTCAGGGGAATCTGAAATAATAAACCAGTTCTGCAGGTTTTCATGAGCTTATCTGTTCTACAATACAGGAGTGCAGCTTTAGCTGACATACATCTGATAAAGCAATTGGGTTTGATGATAGATTTCTTCCTTCTCTATACCACATATTCTTCCTATGATCTTGCTCAGTTGTATGGCATTATCAGATTTCCAGTGCTGAAAAGAATGCACTGATTTTATAGACAAATATGTGCATTTTGTTCCCCCTGCTATCAGTTTCTGAATACACATTCCCACCTATGCAAGCATGTCAATGGTTAAAGGAAAATGAATATTTGCAATACATTCTTAATTCCATGTTCTTCTGAAGAGACTGAGTTGTTTCATCTCTGTTCTGACCAAGGTTGCATGAAAGAAAGAATCAAAATGATTTTTTTAAAATCACTGAAGTTATGCTAAACTATCAACAATGAGCATACCAGCCTAGTGGTTAATGTAAGACACACAGAATATTTTTCATCTCTCTTATTCTAGTATTTCTCAGACAGAAATTGATTTTTTTGGAGACTCCCTATGCTTCTGATTGTATTTGCAGTTCATAACATATTATTATTTAGTATATGCTACTTGGCAGCCTATTAAGCAAAGGTAAGATGTTTTATTGATTTATTTATTTCTGTAAACCTGCAAACATTTTCTTACATGCAAATGTTGTAAAAGTTCACCTCAGAGAGAACAAAATACAAAAAGGGAAAATATTGTTTGCAAATAGCTAGAAGATCCCTAGTCCTGGGACTTCTGTATTTTCTTCTGTATAGCTTTCATTATGTTACAATAATGCATCCTCAAATAATGATTGAAATAGTGTTTGGGGATATTTTCTTTAGAGTAGTGGAAAAGAAACCCCATATTTTAGCAACGGATCAGCCTAAAAGAAACATTGAGAGAACTTACATAGATAACTTTGCACAAAATACAGTATATTATTATTATTATGGTGTTTTTCAATTTTGAAGACAGTTGCTCAAAAGGAGGTAATTATAATGTCTTACAGATATTACATTTGAATTATGCTTCCACAACGTTAAGTAGAACTTAGAGAATGAATTGTTCTTTTGAAGTGTGTTTTGAAGAACATTCAGTGTGTCTTCTCTAACAATTACTCTAATGTATAAAGCTTCTCTTTCTTTATTCTACAATAATTACCATGACTAAAATGACAATGCATTTTTAACTCCCATCCCTATATTATGATTTGAAGTGGTTTAATGTTTCTTCACATGGAAGGCAACATAACACTGATTGGGATTTCTGCTAAGAGCCTGCCAATTTCCACCTGCCATTGAAAGAGAGCTCTCAATCACTCCCACTGAAACCATGTATGTATGGCAGGGGGGTTGGACTAGATGATCTTTCCAGGTCCTTTCCAACTCCACACATTCTGTGATACTCTGATATTGTAGATACAAGGCCCTTACATATAAATATGGTTTTCTGAGAGTTCTCTGGAGCAGTTGAAGCTGACTGTAGATGTTTATGTACATTATGTTTAGGAATCCACAAATCCTTGAATGCTCCAAATTTTCCTAACTGATAAAAACAGGAACAAAACCATCACCCTGCAAGCCATTCCCACACACAAGAGGCTTTTTAATTAAGTCACATCTGTGCAAGAACACCATCTTTTGCAAAGTTAGCAGCAACCTAAACCATATTATTCAATTTTGAGAATCCAATTCTCAGCAGACCTGTTTAACAATTCAAGAACTAGTGTGGAATGATACCTCTGGCCTCCTGAGTCTCATGTGGAAATAGCTAAATTTTCCATAATGATGTCATTAAATATTTAATAGTATAATATTTTGAACACCTTTCCAACATAAATGACATTAAAATTTAACCTGTTTAAACTGTTAAAGGTTGTCTGAGAAAACTCCATTAGAATACACTTTCAAAAGCCAATTAAAGATGCCTCACTAATAAAAGATGACTTTTGTGATGAAATTGAATTAATGCAAACAATAAAAAAAAAATGAAGATCAAAGGGAACAAGTAGACACATTCTGAAGTATTTAATAAGGTTGTGGAGTAAAATTCTGAAGCATATTTTATTTTGCAACATGGTACTCTTGATCCTGTGTAATCCTGATTATAGTCTAGCTGCAATCCCAGATCAGCCACTATTAAATTAAATTAAATAGTGAAAGTTTGAAACATTTGTCAAAGTATGAAGAAATATTGCCATTTTAAGACAAGGCAAAAATTCATTTTATTTAATAAAGATCTAAAATATTATAATAAATTAAAGCCTTTAATGGAAGGGAAAAACACTTTTTCTTCTCTTCTGGCCATAAATTATCCCCATGTTCCTGCTTTCTACTAGCAGATTCTGAAGGGACTCTGACTATAGCTTTTATTTTGTTTTCATTGTTTTTGTTTTATGCCAACTACCTTTGCTAGTCCATCAAGGTCCTGTAGTCAATGGGCTATGAGAATGCACACGAGATCTTACTGGAGTAGGAACTTCTTCACCTAGCAAAAGGGGCAAAAAGCAGCTCATGAACCTAGTATCTACCTTTACTGGGTTGATGTCTGATTCTGATGGCAAGCATTTCCATACAATGGTGTAGTATTTCACAGAATGGACAGATAAGAATGAGAAGTCACATATCAGCAGTGAGGAGGAAACTCAACCATTCAATCCCAAGAAGCTGAAGGCAGCATTTTGGCTTAGCACAGGCAATATTCTTCAGGACTTTCAAGTGCTACATCAGTTTGCAAATGTGACCTTTGTGTTAAGCTCAAACAATGTTTCATTTTGAGTAAAAAGTGGAAACCTTATGACAGAACTTCTCTTTTAGAGTTTTGCTGATGGAGAAGAAATAAAGCTAACAGAGACATGATTGTTTTATTATTTGAAATGGGGTATTATGCTTATCAGCTTGACTTTTAAGCTGATGGTGGACAATTAAGGCAGCAACAAAAGCAAACCATTGTGAGATTTCTGTTCAATAATATTTTCAGTCTGTAGCTTTCATTCTCCAAGTATTTCTGCATAAATTCAACCTAATAATTACACTGACCTTAATGGACTTGTTCATGCATACCAATGGCAGAGATGGGTTTTGTTATCAAATCTGCACTGTATCTTAGGCTTCATGATGTTAGGTGTCATATAATCTGGAGAATGCTATAGCTATTCCTCTGAGAACAGAGCAGTACTCTATAATCATTTCTGTTTAAAATTAAGCAGAAAAAAGATTGAAAGGAATCTCAGACCAAGTAATGCACTCACTGTGACACCAAATGACTCCTGTTTTGAACTTTAATATTAACTTTATAATACAGAAGTAACTTTACCATGCCTCATGGTGGGGTTACTGGAACATGACTGTATTTAATTTGGCTTTTGAACATGACTTGATTAACAGATTGTACCCACATTCATTTTGCTCTTTGTTTCTGTATCTTGGAGAAGATGACTACTTAGACACCAATTTCTTCTTTAAGCAAACTTAGCCTCAATGATTTGCTCTTTATGAATGTAACCCTACATATGCACAAATATTTTCTGAAATCATTGATTAATACATGCTGGGTTTTAGTAACTGCTTCTTCACACTGCAACTTGGTAATTCATAAATTGGTTCATTGAGTCTAGTACAATGGAACCACATTGGTCATATCATCTCTTGAAAGAACAGAATGGAACACACCATCAATTTGAAGAGTTCTCCCTCTCCTCTTTTCATTCTGGAATTCATTGCCCATCAAGCTTCTGTATAAAAATGATTCAGACCTTTTTCATAGATCTAGGCACTATCATTAGCATCATAGGCAGTAAATTACACAGTCTGCTATCAGATTGACTAATGGATGTTCTGCTAAACCATCTGGCATGCTTCTATTAAAAAAGGAGCTGCTTTTTTTTTTCAGATGGAAAAGCTTTTCAAAAAAGTCTATCCATCATAGCTGAGCTCACTGCATCTTGATTTCCTAAGTATTGGATACTTATTCTTTCCACATATGCTTATATCTATTACTGCTCCTACTCTATATTTTGTCTTTTGAACACACTTCTTCCTATATACTCTTATAGACTGATTTTGTGCAGTAAATGAGAGGACATTAGGGAACAAAAATAGCTTTTAAAATGTTTTTTATTCTCCTTTAAGTATTTTTTGAAGTAAGCATGGAACTTTATGTAGACAGGTATCACAGAACATGACAGTGTAATAGTTCTCTGTCAGTGATCAGCTTGCTCTGTCCATGTGGCCTGAAGCTCCAAGCACTGTGATGCACTAGGCAGAGTTACCACTCATGAGGACATTCTTTTGTCAATAGTCATTTATTAATAGTCCAGAGGAGGTCAGGCACATTGCATCTACCAGGACAGAACTGTCTAAAGCTTGGACTTTCATTTACTAGATTAGCATTTATTATTGAATACAACACCTTGGTTATGCCATACACTGTAAATGTTATATTTGTAAGGTAATACAAATATATATATATATATACACACACAAAGATGCTTACTTGGCATCTGTCAGAGCAGCAGAAGACAGTCTGTTGGTGTATTATGGAATTCTTTGATACAAGCACACATCTTTGTGCTTCCTAACTTCCCTACTATAATTTTGACCAAAAATGCCATGAAATTACCTTCAGATTATCATTAAAATAGTTATCTCAGTCAGCAGTTCCTATGTTATCTTTATATTTGAATATATATATCTGTATATTTGAATAATGGCACTGTTTGAGATTTCCTGTTAGTTAGGAATAGATGTTATTGCAAGAGGTTAGCAATGACATTTCACCTCTGTATATAATCTATATGTTACATGCCATGACAATATAGTGACATATGCATGAGAGATCTACAAATCCCACTTTTATATTGCCTAGGTCTATCAAATCCCTATGGTTTTATGCCCATGCAAGAAAGCCTGTCAGGAGTTTGTCAAGGATGAACACACAGTAACTCTCCTCAGTTGCAAATTCAGGCATGTGTCTCTGAAAATGAGCTTTAGTGTACCAAGAAGCTGTGTAAAACTTTGGAATGGTCTACAGTGTGGAATTCTAGACACACAGAAGAATTCCTCACAGTAAGTTTGGCATTTTGTGTTAAGTATGTTCCACTAGCTGAAAAACTATGTGTATTGCTATTCTACCACACTGTTACAAATAATAATGCATGAAATTACCAGGGACTGTACACAGTGGGTGACAGCACAGATTGAACATTTACCACACAATAGACAAATACTTTTTTTTTACTCTTTTTTTTTTTCCATTTTGAATATATAAAATGAAGCTAAGACTGCTCTAAGAAAGAAATACAAAGATGAATAGGCATTTCTAAGAAAAATACATACCATCTCCTCCTTCAATTATAAAGCAGAATTTATGTAGCTCTGTATTTCTAATGGATGAGATATTTTCATGGGATTTATTGCACTAGAAAACCTACATTCATTACTTTGGCAATTCCAAAACCACCTACTTCCAAAAGCTTTTTGAATCACCTCCTCTGTGTCATAGCATTCAGTACTTCTGTCTCTACAAGTGCTACTTCTGCATACTCTGAATTGTGTTAAGGCAAATCTTGTTAAAATTAAAACATAAGACACTTCCTAATATATATCTTCCATGAAATGTAGCATTTCACCTGTTGAGCTGCAAAATGCAGGAAAAATATTATTTTAGGATAAAACAATAGTTATTTACTTTCTTTACTGCAACAAAATGCTGTATTAATTTCCTTAGTAGGAGAACACATAGGTCTTACCATAGATTCAATTTCAGAGTCAGTAATCCCTCTGTTGTGATGGTTGCTATCACTGTGATGGGTTTTTTTCTATGTGAACATAGAATAAGAAAAGTAGGAAGAGTGATTAGGTTAAGTGGCAAAAGGGGGAAATTCCACCTGTGAGAAGTTACATGTGCTTAGAAAGAAAGTGTTCAAGATATTGATAGGTGTGAGTATGGCACAATCCAGAGCTGGAAGCCTGAACCTCTCCTTGCTGAGAGAAGAATGTAGCAGAAAAACAGGCTTCAGTTATGATGGGAAGACAAGTATAGGAGAATGAGGGAGGATTCAGGGGACATTTCTGAAAATCAGAAAGTCAACAAATTAACCAAAATCCAATATGTGAGAAAGTACCTTTTTGACAGCTTTATCCAGGAAAGATTTTGAAGAGAAAATAAAATACAAAGAGCATAAATACTAAAGGAATCTGCAAAAACAAGTTGTTGGCCCATTTTAGGCTTTTAAAATAATCCATTTGCTATAATTATAAGAGTAAGAGCTAAATTAGGCAGCATCAATTTATCTCTAATGCATTAGGCAGCATCAATTTATCTCTAATGCACTTCTCTGATTTACTTTTTTATGGCTGACTTTTCTTTATTAAATGCCTCCTTTTCTATATTTGTGTGCCTTTGCATATATATGCATATGGTCAGAAGCATTCATGTGTGTTTTTTCTAACCAAAAATGCAAACTGTATATTTTGCAAGCCCACAGAGGTATGGCAACCCTCCTGCAGGATTTTTAACTCCAAGAAATGAATTCTCTAGTTGCAACCAGATAGGTTCTGGAAAGACTGTAGAACAAACCATACAGTAGTTTATGGTCTGTATATCCTCTTAGAAACATATTTTTAACTTGCATTCTGATTCATTTGAAGTAGTGTACAACTTTAAGAATATATAAATGGCTCAGTAATGTTGGGGAAAAAGTAAACAGAAGTCACATTGTAATTTGACAGTGCAGCACTTAAATCATTACATGATCAAAGACTCCATCTCTTCCTGCCTCAAATTTCATCCTGGTACTTTATAGTCACAGGAAATTGAAACTCTGCTGATACAATAATTTATCTATTGTAAGTAGATAAGTCTCCTAATAAAATATTTTACAATAGCATTCTCTTTAAAATGTTTTTAGTTTAAGTATAGACAATGCCACTCTGAAGTTAGAAGAACTAGAAAACAAGTAGAAATACTTCAAGGAAATAAAGAACCAGATTTTGCAAGAAAAGCAAGCTACCTGAGATTTGCATCTAGCAACATTTTTAAATTACCCACTTGCCTCTGTCAAGTTCAGCATTGCTTCAGCTGACTCTTTGTCACCTCTTTTCCAAACAAGAGTCTCTGCATCCAGGTTAGGTTTCCCAATGTCCTGGACCACTCAGACAGAGAGCTGTGAGTCCTCACGGTGTAATTCTTATTCAGACACAGTGCACTTAATGTCTAAGCTCTCTTATTTGGAAACAAGGACAGGTGTTAGACAGAGGAGGCTTTCAATTTCACTTTCCTGTCACTGACTTCATTGTCTTACAAGACCTTGTAAGGAGTTGTTAGCTTAGCTCAGAATTCATCCAGCTTTATGGGGCTTGGTGTAGATCTGTTCCTTCCCCAGGAAAGCAGAAAGTCCCTGTTTTCTTTGAAAGATATTGGGGGGTGGTAGTGCAATTTACCCTTTTGCAGAACAAACTGGTGTTAGGCTGTTCTCACACACACTTCAGTGCCCTTTTCTGTGTTAGGATGTTAAAAAAACCCAGTCTGTCATTTCCTAAGAGAGTAGCTAATGATTAGGCTTCAGGCCATTTCCCTCTCAAAGCTGTGCCACTGTGCAGAAATAATTTAAGACTCATCAGACCATAACTTTCTAGCTCACTGATTAGGGCACTTACCTGAGAGCAAGATAGACTTGGATTTGGATTTCTCCCAAGTTAGTTTGGGAGATTTTTCATCAAATAAACATCCAATAAAAGACTGCAATGCACTTGTTTGAAGGATCGAGAGATGAGACTCTTCCATTAAGTCTGAGTCCCACTGCTAGACTTTAGGCAGGTTAGCTACTGTCCCTGTTGCTGAGTAGCTGAAGGTATTGCTGCTGGGGAGATGGCAGCTGTTAGTTTGTACTGTCTAAAGATGAGGAAAAGAGGGAGTCTAGGTTGTCTTCCACCAGATCAGATTCACTAACCAGTATTTTGTGTCAAGAAAAGTGGATGGCACTGATAGAGTTCCTCCTAGTTTGGGGTCTACTTTAAAAAATACAAGTATCTTTGGCCACATATTTTATCCAGAGTTCAGAGCTCTTAGGGTGTTGTTGTTTTTCTCAAAACAGGCTAAGTACTTGAACTTTCAGAGAGAAAAAAAAAAAAGAAGATTGCCTGCACTGAAAACCACAGTTCTCTAAAAACTGTGTTTTCAAGGCAGGGAAGGGATCATAGTATACTGTTTTTCAAAAACATTGCTGGGTAAAACTTAAAAATACAGATATTGTGGATCTTTTGACCATAAAGTTTTTCTATCTGAGTACTCTTAACATACCTGATTCCTTTCTGTGTGGGTATTGGCCTACATACATAATTCCCTTTGACTTCAGCTATTTCCAAGGGCACTTAAGAGAGCAACAATTTGTCCCAATTACATGTTTCCTGCAATTGAATGAAGACAGTGTTAACTACTTAACATCAGTGGGGTAATCTGTAGCAGGGATATGCTGAGATTTCTTTATAAATAATATTGTTATTTACATATAAATAAGTAGTATGATTGCAATTAGGCATATTAGCTTTCACAATACTTAAATAATTCCATTTTCCACTTAGGCTGTTCTGTATCTGCACACAGTGCTCACATCTGCAGAATGCAATGGCTTCCTTCCAAGCTATGCCTGAGTTTCTCTGTAGGGCAGTAGGTGAAGTGAATAAGCAATGGCTATAGGATTTAACAAGGAGTCAGGATTATTGTAACCACCAATACTGGAATCACTCCTTAATTCTGTCTTGTTCTTGGCCCATAGTTACCAATGGTGTCACAATTTTGATTATTAAGATGAATTTCCTGAACAAATCATCTTCCATAGGGACACTTTTAAAAGCAACAGCCAAATGTAAGATATGAAATCATGACTCAGGAACTGGGAATCTTCCTAGGTGAAGACTACATATAGCACATCCTGCAAGAAAAGGTAGAATATTGCTGCTTAAGTTTAGAATTTTGTGGTTTCTGCCACAAGTCCAGAAAATAGGGTAGCCTATGCTCTAGAGACTCCAAGAATTTCAGTCTATCTCCAGACTGAAGGAGGTCAACAAGAGAGAGGATCTTTCTGCACTCCTGAAATCTGCCACTACAATTATTTTAAGACAAGACTTCAGATCAGGTACCTCTAGGCATAGTATGGCCCTAAAATATTAATTCATACTAACAAACTTGCTATTTTGAATGGGGTTTTTTTTTCACATATGGATAAGCTGCCTAAAACTGAAATCCTCAAAATAAAGGCACCTGAAATCACACACACAAAGTTTAAAGCATAGAGCACTCTTAAGTACAGTAAATTCCAAAAAATTATTCATTTTTATTTATCTGATGTGAAATTGATGAACATATTCAGAGTATTTCTTGAGGTAAGAACATACCTTTTGTTTGATCATCCTTTATAAGCTCTCTTACTGTAACTTCCTAGACAAATGTGTAGTTAGTGTGTTTAGTTGTGACAGTTCTTGATGAAATAAAAGGCACAAAATATATTTTGATGAAATAAAGGCACAAAAGCATTAAAATAAATTTTTGGTGATAATTTGAGGGCACATCATGTTGTTATGCACTGGATGTAATCAAACAGAGAAACAATCTTAACCTCTCAGCTTGAGACAACCAGGCTTTATTGAAGTACTTCTCTTAAAACAATTTTCTCCAAAGAAACCTCTTTCTTTTTGCAAGGAGAAAACATTTTTTCCTTTTTCTATTTTAAAAAAATCTCTAAAAATACATGTGAATGAATAAAAACTCCTCTTATTTTCAGTATTTCTAAAAGAAACAACTAATTTTACTACCAAAAAAAAAAACAAACAAAAAAGATAATTAAAAAAC